>JAOXJP010096469.1:0-14520 GCA_025762735.1 Platanus orientalis | reverse complement strand
ATATATATATATATATATATATATATATATATATATATATATATATATATATATATATATATATATATATATATTGGTTACGTCTAATCACTCAAATCAAGGGCATAATGTTAGTACAATGATAAGGTGATCACTTTAAAATTCGTATTGATATTTTCATCACAAAACATTTTCTTGCTAACAAAAATACTGGATAATACCCTCCTTTTGACCTTTTGTTTATTTTCTTTAGCTAATGGGACGTTCTGACTCCCACACCCTTCGTCAGGGCACTGGTCATGTTTCAGTTGCTGGTGGTACTGACCCATGGCCCTGGTATCCGATAGACCTATGCTTGTAGGTTTGACAAGACTGAACTGGGAACCAAAATCATAATTTTAAATAATCTCCATAGACAGTATACTTAATTACTAATAGTACATCATATATGGGTTGACAAAGTATGTTTGAGTCAGTACACTTAGATTTGTTCGGACCTCCAGCTTTGTTCAAAATTTTTATTTATTTTTATGAGTTTGTTTGGTTTGTGCGCGGTTTCTTTTTTGGCATAATTTCCCAAGCATTTATGAAGTTCAATGACATGTTGGACACATCCTGGAGTGACTTCTACTGGATGTGTCTCAGTGCCGGAATTACCACATTGCTTTTTGGTTAAGGAATTGGGAACGATTTGCAGTTGCACATCAAGTAAAGTGTGACAGTTAAGCATCTCAGGCAAACCTACCAAAAAATAATATTAAGAAGCAAATTACAAAAAGTGCGGGGTCATCCCTTGTACAAAGATAGGAAAATGTATCTTCATTAAAAAAAAGTTTATGTTTACATATGTCTCTCTCTCGCTAATCTCTAATTTCTATCATTATGGTGCTTATAGAAGAAAGTGCGGAAAGTGCACCTATCAGAAGTAGTTGAAGCACTTGTATCCTGGGGAGCAGTGGTTGAATCTAACGAAATGTCACAAAGTAGGTGTACAGTCTCCTCAATCGCATGAAATATGTCATCTTGAGGTGTAGAACCAACACCACATTTGACAATAGATTCCAAAAGCCCCAATGCACGTAGATGATGTGGATCAGCTGACATCAAAGGTGTGCTAGTGTTTGAAGATTGACCGGCGTCATAAGTGGATTAGAACTAGGGTTCTATATGTACAGGTGGGACACGCATGCATACCAATGCATGTACTCCAAGGTACCCTCTTCAGGAAAATGCAAATTCACCTGATCGTGCTTTATTGTTGAGTACGTGATTATCCCAACTTTTCCACATCCTATCAATGTATGGATACTCCACCTAATACTGATTGGGATGGGCACCACACAACATTTATGTGGAGCTAATGAAGGGAAAGGAATATACTGGATCCAACCAAACTGTCTTAGCACCTGGTCCGGATGGTAAGGCTCGACCAAATCAAGGCACTTTAGCATGCCATGATAGAATGCAATATCAATAAATGGATATTGCACTCAGAAGCCAGGGTCCCCGTATGGGGTTCAGCACATCTACAAAAACAAGTTCAAATGAACGTCAATTAAGTAATTAAGGTAATAGTTAAATTTATATAACTTAAGTAAAGATCTACGTAATTGATGTAAACAAATGTATGTTTAATGTAATACCCCATTAACACTTAATGCATCAAGTGTCTCCCGCATAACCCGCACGTTATCTCCAAGTGGCTCAGCCTTCTTCTGTGAATTCCATATGTAGACTCGCGGCTCATTTTCGGTGTAAGATAGGTGGTGATTAGGTGTGAAGTGAGGAAAATGCTCATAAATCTAACCCTCAAGCAGTGTGATGTACCCTACCATCTGTTTTGCACCCACTCAACTCACTATTCCTAGCTGATGGTAGAGATAGGCTAGGGTTGCAGCACCCCATGCATAGTCTTGCACTTTCCACAGATTTATCTTTAGCTTCAGATAAGCAATGAACACCCGCGTAGAAGAATTGTCAACGAATAGCGTACAACCCAATAAAAATAACAAGTAAACCTTAGTTGCACACTCAATCTGGGTTTAATCAGATTCGTCATTCACATTCCAAAACAAAGTCCTCAGCCACTCCAACCGCACAAACGTACCCTAAACGGCTTGAAACTCCTCCTTTGCATGTTGGGGCGACACTCCCAACTGGCTAAACACTAAGGTGACTACATCCTCCAATGATAGCTTCTCCTTAGAAATTAAGACAACCCGACCAACAACTAGAATCCCAAGTATTAGTTTTTGGATACCATCTCTCCATAAACGCTGACACTAGTACCTTGTTCACAAATTTATACGATGTTGAGACGAAGGGGTACAGGCAAAAAGTACCGATCATTAATTGGAACATCTCGTTGGGATGATTATTTCTCTCAACACTCATTCATTAATCCTTTGGGTGTGAGATAAGCATTTAAGCGGTTTCCGGTCCTGCAATCAAAACAAACAGTGTTAATAACAGTAATAAATATAAACATTGAAAATTAATAACATTGAATAACAATAATAAATGAAAATAATCAATTTGTAATACATCTCGTCACCAGATTGCCGCAGCAATGTGTATCTTGAAGCTAAATAATAAAGAAGGGTCTTCAAGAGCTCCAAGAAGAGGAGCCTCATTAGTTTCAACCTCTTCGACGTATAAATACACCAATTTTTCATCTACTTGATGAGACACTAATGCTTTAGTAGATGCTCTCGACCTTTAGGCATTGCGATTTTGCCTAGCCGATGTTGTCAGTGGTACACAAGTGGTGCGGGAAGTGCTGACATCCATATCTATTACAAATCAAATTAACCATCAGAAAAAGATAGAAAATGAATGACACGTTTGGTTTTCGTGCGCAAACTAAAAAGATTTAAAAAAAACACAAAAGTTTTTTTTAACATGGGGTCTGTTCGGATTTGTAGGTCAGAATGGGAACAAGGTTTAAAAAAACACAAAAAAATGACTTACCTGCGGAGGAGGCGGCGACGGCGAGGAAGGTCCAATGGTGGTGGTGGCGGTGGCCGGAGGTGGGAAGAGAGGAGAAAGAGAAAAAGAGAAGAAAGGAAGGAAGAGAGAAGAGAAGAACAAGAAAGGAAAAAAGAGAAGTGAGGAAGAGAGAAGAGAGAAAGAAGAGAGGAATAAGAGAGAAGAGAGGAAGATGGGGGTTTTACGTAAGGGAGGAGAGAAAAGAGGAAGAAGAGAGAATGTGGGGGTGTGGTGAGGAAATGAGAGGGAAATATGGGTTTTAGGGGTGTGATGGTATTTTAAGTAGGGGACTGGGTGTGATGAGCCAAAAAGGGAGGCTGGTGAGATGGGGGTGTGGTGAGGAATTTTAAGGGTGCTACAAGTCCTTACGATTGAATGTCAATGATTATTTGAATGCTTAGACAGAGTACTAATAGAATTACCTGATTGTAGAAACCCAGTGAAGATGGAACCTTGGAATCCTTGAAATCTTAGTGTGAGAGGTGTGTCCTGGAACGAAATATTGAAGAAATAAATTTAAAAACAAATAATGAGAATTGTTATCATGCTTCAGCAGATTCCCTTAAACATACGTCTAAAACCCGGGAGGGAAAGAAAGAGGAAAGTGTTGCTAAGAGAGAGAGTTTATTGCTAAATAAATGTTCTGTCCAGGATTTGTGTCCTGGATGGTGTCCAATACACCAAGGCACTTCACATAGAATAAAATGTGCACGGATTAGATGAACATTCAAATTTCCGCTGATTTTATTTCATAGGACATCTCCTGGTGTCCTAGACACCATCTTGGACACCAAATTGTGGACAGGACATTTGCTCCCTACATATTATGGGGAAGAAAAGGAGAAATAGGAAAAGGCACACAAGAGAGAGGAAAATTATTTTAACAAAGTAGATGTCTTGTCCAGGACATGTGACTTTACATGGAATAAAAGGGGCATAAATTAGATGAAATTTCAAATTCCCACTTCATTTTATTCCAAATGAAATCACTTGGTGCCTTGGGCACCCAATCTTGGACAAGAAATTTGCTCCCTTATTTTAAAAACATTTTACAAAATATTAAAATAAGTTCAGTGAAAAAAGGAAAAAAAAATTGTATTTATGCACTAAGAGGAATAGGAGGATAATTTTTGGAGGAAAATGTTTTGTGATGACAAAGTGTGTAGTGTTTATGGTGATTTATAAGCTAACACATATTGTGTTTGGGGTTCAAAAAAGTGTTCAGGTGTAAAAAGGAGACACTAAGTTCAAAAGCACATAATGTGTCAATCAATGACGCGCCTACATAAGGCTGTGTCAATACAAACAATCATTCTCCTAATTTTTTTCAACAAATGTTCTATGGTGAAAAAGTATTTGTGAGTCTCTGTGATAAGCTATACGTTCATAATATCCATCTTTTTTAGGGGTAAAAGATGGAGATTGTTTGTGATGAAAGAACTTATGGCATTTGGGAATTGGGAGCAAATTTCCTGTCCAGGACGGTTTTCAAGGCACAAGGTGACTTCATTTGGAATAAATGGGTGGGAATTTGAAATTTCATCTAACCCGAAATCCTAAACATAACATCTAATTTATTTTGAATTTGATGCTACTTTTTGGATACTTGCTTTTTCAGCTGAGCTCTTTTCTTTACACTTTTAACCCGAATACACCATGTGTCAACTTACAATTGCGTATAGAGACTCGCAAACACTTTTTCTTTTTCGTCATAAAATATTTGTTTGGTACAAAGGTTAGTACAGTATGATAGGAAGTTAATACGAAAACATCTTTCAGTATCAATCAAAATGGAAGTTTCATTTTTTTCCCATGTGAGACTCATAATAAAGCCATGTAAAAAGATGATAAATACATCAAAATAATTTGGTGTCATGCTCCTTTTCTCTCAAAAGATGGTTGTCTCTATCTCTAGTGGTGTGGTCATAGTACCTTAGTCACCATAGTATGAAACATGACCACTTATTCAGAAGTCAAGTTCGCATCCATCTTTCAAGGTTTGACAATTTTTCCAACGATGGAAATATGGTGTGCAAGATCTCAAGATTTCTATAAAGTCAATTTTGCCTGTTTTGGAAATATTCATGAAAATCTAAATTTATTTTTTTCAAAAATATATTGATTTTTTTAATCATTGATAACAATTTTTATCAATATTGAAGAATATTAATATTTTTTATTATAATATTTGGAAATATTTATAGACCTTGACGTTAATTTTTCACCCCAATAAATATGAAAATTACAGCAAAATTTATTTCTCTTTTGATTTATATTTTTACACTTCCCAAAATTAGCGATAGTTTGATGAAAATTTTAAAAATTCATGGTTTGAACCATTGTGACAATGATGAGGAAATAGGAAAAATAATATTAGGACCATAAAAAAGAGCTTCAACTAACAAAAGTGACATGTCCATAAAAGGAGGGCATTATCGTCCCTTTGCCAAGAGATGGCACAAGCAATGCCATAACAAGGTTGACATGATTGTTGAGATATTTTAATTTTGAGCAACGTGCCTATCTCCATGGGACAAGCACTGGCCACCTTGTACCAACATGGTAACTTGCCCTTCACAGAAATCAACTATCTATTATGTCCCTCACCTTTTTCGCGAAAACCTTGAGACCAAAGCAGTTATGTGTTGTCACATCATAAACAATTTTGTGCAACTCCCCCTACCCTCATTCATTGGCCTTTGTGAATTACCAAAATAGTGAACCTGTGCATTGTAGCTTTGCCTGATCTGCTTCGTGAGCCAGGAACAATGTACCACCCTATTGACCACTTTGGATACCACATCGCAAAGGAACACCTGCTTCATGAAGAGACTTTCTCATGGTGACATGTGTCATTGTGAAGAACATGAAATCCTAAACTCTTCCTCTATATAAAGAGGAGAGGATGTGCATGAAAATGTAGAGTGAGATGTGTTAGAGCCCAAGTACTGCTAGTGTGAAGAGCAAGCTTAAGGAGGGGAAGAAGAAGAAGGCTATTGCCTTGTGTTCTCAGAGTTCTTCTATGAAGAAGGAAGCTTTGTGAAGCATTATCATTTGCATTCCCTCTTATCTAGATGTCTATTCACTTTGTGAAGTTCTTACGACTCAACATTCTCCCTTGAGGAGAGTGTGCTTGAGAACTCAAACTTAGGCTCTCATATAAACCACCCTCTTCTAGAGAGGGGTTGCTCGGTTCTTGGAGTAGCATCTCTTGAGACTTAGTCATCTCTCTGAGAGAAATAATCATTTTCATTGTGAATCTAACACTCTATTTGATGTGTCCATAGAGGTGTTATGTTGTTTAGATTTTGTTAAAATCTAAGAGTTGATAAAACTGAAATCTAAGACCACATGCTTGAAGGAGAGGCAAGGTTCATTCATCTTGCGGGAGAGTGCAACTACGTAGCAAAGACAAGAGTTCTACCCAAGATAGATTGTATCTTAGAGGTAGTTTGGCCGTATCCCTTGCACTTTATGGGAGGCCTTGACTATCTTTAAGAAACGTGATAACGACACATTCTCTACCTTAGATGAACTAGTTTAAAGAAGAAACACTAAGTTGATGAACTACAGAAAACCTATGTTTTGTAAACTTCAAGTGAATCGCAAATGTATTAGCTTTGCGAAATCACTGACTAGCATGAAGGCTTCTACATTGCGAAGACGCTGAACCACAAAGGGTTGTGTACTGAGTGCCATCTATCACATCATGTTCATGATCTGAAAGTGTATCGTGAACTACACCACATTGTGAACCATTATTGACTATGAGGTACTCATTCTACGAAGGACTGTTCTGTGAAGAGATTCAACTGCGAGCATTTTGTCATGAAATATGCATTTTTCGCGAAGAACACTCCTTCGTGACCTGACTCCTCCATTGTGAATGAAGTATTCTCTCATTCTTGACTTCCATACCAACCTAAAAGTCAACAAATTGAAGATATGTTTGCTCCAATGGTCCAACTTGGGACCTTCCACTTTGAATTTACCCAATCCAATGAAGAGAACTTTAAGAGATGGGAAGAAAAGATTAAGTACTCGCTGAGACAATTGAACATCCACTACATACTCACTGATGAGCCACCCCTTATGCCCTTAGAATTTGAGGCCACACTTGAAGAAATTGATGCCGCTCTTGAGGTAAACAGAAACTAGTTAACAACTTATTACAAGTGTTCCCACTTGATATTGGAGACACTTTCTGACAACTTCTTTAATTAATTCTCTAAGAAGATCAAGACTATTAAAGAGACGTGGGAAGCTGTGGTCAAGGTCTACAAGGGTGAAGCTGCTGGGAGCAAGAAGTTCCATGTACAAATTTCAAGAAGACTGACTAAGAAGGCTCATGTTATTGAAAATAGGCCCAAAATCCATTTCTCTCCAAAGAGAAAAGATTTCAAGAAGACTAACAAGGGTAGGAAAAAGCCCTATGAGAAGTATGAACTACTACGTCTATAAAAAAGCTGGCCACCTGATAAGAGCATGCCACTAACACAAGCATGGCGATGATCAACACACTAAGAAGAAGAACAAAGGCAAGAGAAAATTCCAAGAGGGCGAGTTTTCTGCTGTTGTAGCTGAGGGCAACATTGCAGGAGAGGAGACAAATTGGTGGATAAATAAAAGTGCCACCAGACACATTTGTGGCAATAGAATGTTGTTCTCTACCTATCAAATAGGGGGGGATGGTATGTGTAACAACCCATATTTCATTTAAAGGGTAAAAATATAATTTTACTCTTATAAGGGTAAAATTATTCTTTTACATGTTTAAACATACCATAGAGTAGTTTATAAACCCATTGGACCAAGTTAGAAGTGTAAAACCCAAGTTGGGCCTCGAGCCTGTTAAGTTCGAGAGTTAACCTGATTTCGCATTTTGGGTAACTTTGTGGGCCCACTGACACCAATTCCAAGAGAATTATAAGCCATATCATACCTTTATAGAAATATCTAGGAGTATACTTCTAACAAAATACACAATGTATAATTACGAGTTTCCTAGAAGAAGTTATGATAATTCTCCCATAAGGAGTTTGTGCTGACATGAAAATGTATTTGAAGCAACTTCCTAGGCACACTGACACCAATTCAGAGTGAACTAGGATATGATCCATACCTTGTTAGAAAGGTCTTTGAGTCTAGTTTCCAATCCAATAAATGAAGATTGATTCCGAGTTGTATAAAGAAAGTTATAAGTGTTTTAGTGCGAGGAGTAAAACTGGAAAAAACCCGCTTAAATTGATCCAAACTTCTCAGTTCGATCCAACTTATTTGGATCGATCCAAACTTTTTTGGATCGATCCAAGACCTCTAGGGTCTCAGAAAAATGCTTAAAAAGTGTTGGATCAATCCCGGATTGATTTAGGATAGATCCAAATGCCCAGGATGAGATTGTTTTGAAGGAAATGTGATTTTTCTTCATCTTGGGGAGTGTGGGACCCCCCCAACTCGACCCAAAACCCTATAAATAAGATAAATAAATCTTAATGACCTCATTTATACAAATATGAAAAAAGTTAGAGATGTTTAAAGGATTTGAAAGTTCAGTGTGGTAGTTATTCCCCAAATGGGTAAGTTTCACTCCCAACTCTAGAAATCTTCAAGGTTAGCTCATTTTCTTCATTGATCTTCATGTTTAATCTAATTTACACTAGTTATACATCATTTTATAGAGAATAGAGAAAAGGGTAAGGAGGTTCTTCTCCTAGATCTTCTTGAAGAGTAGGGAAAGAAGCTTGAGTAAGTAGTTATACAAAACTTATTCTGTTTTGTATGTTTTAGGTTTTTAGAAGTTTTGTAATGGTAATATTTTGATTCCATGAGTGTTTTCTCATATGTTTGTGAAGCCCTTTGTTAGGACCTTAGAAACCCTAACTCTTGTGGTGATTTGTGATGAAATCTTGCCATATTATATTAGGATCTTAGAAATCTTCAATCTAATTTGTAAAAAAAAATGGTTTTACATCATATGTATCTGTATTTCCTTGAGATGTTGGATGTATTTGGATTCCTTGCATGAATTTAATGTCTCCCATGATAAATTCCTTCAAATATATGTTGGTCTATGGTAATTTGTGATGCTTATTTGACTTCACATGCTAGTTCATTAACTCTTGCACTCTACATGTTTGATAAATTGCCTTTTAATGCTTCTCTTACTATATTAATGTTTCTTGGACGCCTTTTGATGATACAATGAATGCCTATGATGATAGATTTATTTTCCATTGCTAGGTTAATGAATGTAATATGTGAATGACATATATTCTTGTATTATGATCAGAGAATGTTCATATAGGGATATTGAAGTAAGTTGGTCATGAATCAATGAAGAGTGAAATGGATAAAGAATTAAGAAATATAAAAGAAATTAAATAAGAAAAATGTCAAGATTTTAGGTTAAGGTTTAAATGTCTAGGTGTAAAGGTCGAGGTGTAAGGGTCAAGACGTAAGGGTCAAGATCTAAGTGTCAAGATGTAAATGTCGAAATGTAAAGGTCAATATTTAAATGTCAATATATAAATGTCAAGATGTAAATTCAAGACATAGTCAAGGTCCTACCAATGGGGATAAATACAATGGATAACTTCCTATCAAGGTCTTGCCATTGGGGATAAATATAATGTGAAATACTCTATCAAGATCAATTTATGGTTAAGGTCTTACCATTTGGGATAAATACAATGTGCAACTTCCTATCAAAGTCTTATCATTGGGGATAAATACAATGTGCAATACTCTATCAATGTCAAGTTATGGTTAAGGTCCCACCATTTGGGATAAATACAAGGTGCAACTTCCTATCAAAGTCTTGTCATTGGGGATAAATACAATGTGCAAAACTCTATCAAGGTTAAGTTATGGTTAAGATCCTGTCATTGGGATAAATACAATGCGTAACTTTTTATCAAGGTTCTTCAACTAGGGATATAATATAATGTGTCAAGGTGAACAAAAGTGTACAAAAGTATAAAGTAAGTGAAATAAGAGTATAAACAAGTGAATCCAAGTGTGTATAAAGTGTAAGGTAAATGAAAGAAAAATATAAGCAAGAGTAAGAAAATGATACCAAGTATTTAAATGAGCATGAGTAAGTTAAGTGACCTTAAAGGTCTCAATATTGAGAATATAAAACAATGTTAAGAAATAAGAAAAAGTTCATAAGACACAAAATTGGTGAAACCATAATAAGAGAAAAAAAAGAGTTTATGAGAAAGAAAAAATGTTTAAAGGATAAAGGGAAGCATATAACCTTCAAGAGTAAAGTAAATTTATAAGTCATGTAAAGAAAGAAAAGTATTAAGACAAGGAAATAGGGATTTGGAATAATATACTCCTAAGTGGGAGGGTGCATGAGTAGTAACCGCCATTAGGTGAAGGGACACTAGTTTTCTAATGATGATCGTCATAAAGCGAAGGGACACTAGTTGTCCAGTGATGGCTGCTATTAAGCGAATGAGCTATATATTTGCCCAATGATGACTGTTATTAGGCGAAGGTGCACTAGTTGTCCAGTGATGACCGCTATTAGGCGAAGGGGCTATATATTTTCCTAGTGAAGACCGCCATTAGGCAAAGGAACACTAGTTATCAAATGATGACGCCATTAGGCAAAGGGACACTAGTTTCCAATGATTGTCGCAATTAAGCAAATGGGCTACGTATTTGCCCAACGATGACTGCCATTAGGTAAAGGGACTATAAACTTGCCTAATGATTTTATGTACCCAATCACCGGGTCATATTAATAGGTAAAGACGACTTTAGTAGCCCAATATATGTTATATGATATGTTATGGCAGAGACCCCTATGTGGGTTACCTTTTTTAAGCACGGAGACCCTTACAAGGATTATGTGATGTGTTGTGTTAGAGGACCTTACATGGGTTAGGAGATGTATTGTGTCAGAGGCCCTTACAAGGGTTATGTGATGTGTTGTGTCGGAGACCCTTACATGGGTTATGTGATGTGTTGTGTCAGAGGCCCTTACATGGGTTATGTGATGTGTTGTATTGGAGACCTGTTTATGGTTTATATGCGCTATACTGGGTTGGAGACCTCATATGATTTATGTGATTTACTTTGTCGGAGACCTTATATTGTTTATATGATACACTATGTTGGAGACACTTATATGGGTTATGTGATATGATGTGTAGGAGACCTTATACGGTTATATGATATTTCATGTTGGAGACCCCTATGTCGGTTATGTGATGTGCTTGTTGAAAACCTTTCATGATTTATTTACACTTAGATATGTTATGTAGTAAGACACTATTGTGAAGCACTTGACATGTGACATATAAGTTTCTAAACTATGTAAGAGCAATAGAGATGTATGATGGTTCTCCCATTGGGGTACAACTTAATGATAAAAGTGATAAATAATAAGTGTTAAACAGAAAATGAAAAATGATAAGTAAATATTAAGACAAAGACAATGGAAACTAATAAGTGATATGTGAAGATATGATGAATGACTAGTAATCTATGATGAGTAATAAATAAGATTGTGAATGATAAGTACTAAGGTAATTATAGACTTGTTGAATATAGAAGTAAAAATTCATGTCTCATTATGCAAATGTGTTGTTATGCTTGCTTGTTGCTTAAGAATGATGCATGATCAGTTTGAAATGATTTGTATATGCATATTCATATTATGAAAGTGTAGTTTATACATGAGAAATGAATAAAAATTCTCATTGAGATATACACTAGATATCTTCACTTTGGATGGACTATGAAATGTTTACCATGTGATTATAAATATATATTGCTATGTATATTGCCAATGATAGATATGAGAAGAATGCTAGGAGTAGGTAGAATCATGTATATTGCCATATGTAGATGTTAGAAAAATGTCATGTATAAGTAAGATTATGCATATCGCCATTTGTAGACATTATTAGGAGAATACCATGTAATCACATGTATTGTCATGCCTAATTCTTACATGATGAACCATGATGATGAATGTATAGATCCGGTGATATTCAATAGATGATATATTTATACTATCACATGCCTACATGCTAGAGATTGGGATGTATTTTATAAGGAGATGTGATCGATATTTTCATATTAAAAGATTCGTGCTTTACCCATTCGATTTCTATAGTAGGGTTTGTGTACCTACTTATGAGCCGTGGATCTCACTCATCTATACCATTTTTATTACATGAAAGGTTTAGTGCATATGTGCCTTTTTGGAGTACCTTGAAGCTGAAGAGGAGACATGAAGCTTATGCTTTTCTTTTTAGTTGTTTCAGCCCAATTTAGATTCGTATCTTGTATTAGACTCTATTATGGTTTGTATCAAGATTAAAGTTTGATTTGAGACTTGTAGTTTTATACTTGTGATATAATGATGAGAGATTAATGACATGGTAGTTTATTTATATGTTTTAGTTTATTTCCGCTACATCTTTAAGATTATCGTTAAATGTGATAATTTATTATTCCATTGCTTATGCTGTTTTAAGGTTAAGGTTAAGTATTCTATGAAAATCATAGGTTCAAGTAAAAGGCTTAAATTTATAGCCAATTTCGTATGGATCCGGTTTCAGGCCCAAATAAGGTAGTGAATTTTGGGGTCGTTACAGTATAAGCATGTTCATGGGGAACTCCTCCTCCTCCTCCTAGGTCATTGAAAAAGGCACAGTGGAGCTACGATTTACCTCTGCGAAGACTATTACCCTCAGAGAAGTACTACATGTCCTAGACATCGGGAAGAACCTCATTCTTGGATTACTACTAATAGGCATGGCTTCAAGCTGGTGTTTAAGTCTGATAAGTTTGTACACATGAAGAAAACAAAATTTGTAGGCAAAGGGTTTGCTAGCTCTGGGATGATTGAACTTAACATTATAAATGAAATGCCTTATACTTCTGCTTACTTGATAGAGTTTTGTGAATTGTGGCATAGTATGTTAGGTTATTTTCATTATAACAAGGTCAATCACATGTTCAATCTGGGAATTATAAATAATCTCGTTGATATAAATAATGATAAATGCATTGTATGCAACAAATGTAAAGTCACACACATATCATTCAAGAGTGTGAAGAGATCGTTGAATGTGTTAGACCTAATATATACCAACATCTGTTAAATGATAGACACTCTCTTTAGAAGAGGGAAAAGATACTTCATAACATTCATTGATGATGCGTCAAAATACACCTATTTGTACCTATTAAGAACTAAAGATGAAGTGTTTTGAGAAATTCAAATCTTATAAAGTTGAAGTTGAAAATCTCCTAAGCCTGGAGATCACTGTATTGAGATTAGACAGAGGAGGTGAGTACATGGACTTCGAATTCATCAAATTCTATGAGGACTATGAGATCTATAGAGAGACATCATCACTAGATACTTTGCAACAAAACATGATTATAGAGAGAAATAATCACACTTTGACTGAAATGGTAAACACCATGCTGATAAGCTTTGGTTCATGCTTATACCTATGGGGTGAAGCATTGTTGACTACCTGCTATATTCTGAATAGAGTTCCTAAAAAGAAACTTATGACTTCTCCATATGAGATATAGAAATGAAGAAATCCAAATTTAAGCCACTTCAGAACCTGGGGATGTTTAGCTCAAGTAAAACTGTCACATGAGTATACCTCTAAGGTCAGACCTTGAGGAACTAATTGTGCTTTCATTGTATATTCTATGACAATCAAGGCCAATAGATTTTTAAATCTAGAGACTCCTAGTCCATATTGTGACACTCTGTAGTGCACTAAGAGGGTAAATTTGTAATTATACTTTCATAGGATAAAATTGTCAGTTTACATGTTTTAGATAGACTTTAGAGTGGTTTAATAACCCTTTGGACCAACTTAGAGATATAAAACCCACGTTGGACCATAAACTGTTCATGTTTAAAAGTTTTCCCAAGTGTGCAATTGGGGTAACTTCACAAGAAAACCTGTACCAATTTCAACATAATTTGTAACACCCCGCATTACACTTAAAGGGTAAAAAGGTAGTTTGATACATGTAAGGTTAAAATTGTTCTTTCACATGTTCAAACAGACTATAGAGTGGTTTAAGAACCTATTAGAGCAAGTTATAAGTGTATAACCCAAGATCGGACCATGAACTTGTCAAGTTTCAAAGTTTTTCTAAGTGTATAATTGGGGTAACTTCAAGGGCAAACCTGTACCAATCCTAAGACAATTTGAGTATGAGTCATACATAATTGGAAAGGTTTATGAGTCTAGTCCCCAACACATTAAACGGTGCACAAATCTTGTAACGCCCCAAAATTCCATCACTCGATAAGACTTTGGAGTGTTAATATCTTTACACTTTTCTTATTCTTTCCCTTACTCAAGACCCTTTGCAGCATAATATTATAAAAGGGTCTTGAATTTTTTTATTTTTTTGTTCTTACACTTACTTAGCTCATTCATTGTCATTCATACTTGTAATTAAAATCATCTTATAGTCCAAACCATTACCATGTGTAGCGGAATCTAACTTTAAATCCTTAACATCATAATGGAATGAAACTAACCATTTAAA
>JAOXJP010096447.1:0-14521 GCA_025762735.1 Platanus orientalis | reverse complement strand
ATCTTGTGGGAAGATGCCCATCCAAGGGCTGCCAAAAATGGGCTTAAGGTGTGAATGCATTAAATGCAAAATATCTTGATTTTTTTAACTCACTTGAATAATATCTGCTTTTTAAATCTTTTGAATCCTCTCGTTGCCGTCACTCCGCGCGAGCTCTCAAGCTCAGAGGTTGGCACAGTTAGTGTCAATCTTAGAGGTCACAGATACTCTGGTCGCACTGATCTAGTCAGAACTAAATTATGAAAAGGGTAAGGGGGTGAAATCAGGGTTTTTTGGCCAGAAAAGCTCTTAGATGTAGTTTAAAAGGGCAAGATGGTAAATGATCTGAGGGTGGCCTCGGGATAGATGCTCCCAGGTCCAGGTGACTCACAGCTTCTAACTACGCATGATTGCGGTACCTAAGTAGGAAATTAGGTTAAAAACCATTTTTCTAGCAATTTGACAAAATTGTATAGGAGATGCTACTGGTTTTTTTGTAAAATGTATCTTTGGGCCATATCTGAGGGATTCAAAGTTTGTGGACCCTCGAAGCTACAGAAGTTGACAAATCGGCCGCTGGATTCCCGGGCAACTGTCGGGAGCTTTTTGAAGCAAGGTTATTTGAATAAATTGGATTTCTGTAGTTGTCTAAAGTCGAGTGAAATTGAATGGTCAGACATCTCCTAAATTAGGGGTTTGTGAAGTGCTTTATCGAAGACAAGGGTGGGATTAAGAAAATAGCTTTGACTTTGCTGCATTCCGAGTCTGGGAGAACTTTTAAGGGCATTTCGAGTGTCAAATACAAATAAAATGTGTTTTTTTCTGAGTTTGGACATAAATGATTGCTTGGGCCATGGATTTTCTGTAAATTAACATGGATCTGATAGTCTTGTTACTTTGAATTTACTGTGGTGTGGCCACTGACCATCTGAATTTCTGATTTCAGGTGCGCTTTAGGGAGTCGATTGAGCACCTAATTTTTAGACCTGATTTTTCATGATTTTTGGAGTTTTTGAGGGAATCTTGGCAAATAGATTTTATGAAAGCCCTGGCTCCTTAGACAGTTTTTTGAAGGCTTCATGATTATGAAGAAATGGACACTGACTGATCCTAATTTGGAAGTCTGAAGAGTATTCTGGCTCCATAAGAGTGAAAAGTGGAAAAATATACTTTTGACCCTTTGGGGAATATTTGAGATTCTTCAGAGGTTAGAGACTTTGAAACTCTCTTCTCAGACCTGGAAATTTGAAGCTAAGGCCGAGGTCGAGATATGGCGACTGACCTTTCTGGATTTAGAGATCGGATGAGTTTTTGAGAGCTTTAGTAAGGGTTATTTCTTGGTCGGGGTTATCATAGATTGAGAAATTGGCTGTTGCCATTCTTAAGCAGTGTCTACATTGTGATGAGTCCTTTGAAGAAGAGAGATTCAGGGGTGCATAAGTTCTAAAATTACAGCATTTGGACCACAGGAGAGGCTCTAGGGGTCTTTTGAGGGTCCAGAGGTCATTCTTTAAGTAGAAAGGGTAAAATGGTAATTTTTTGCCCGTGGGTTGAAAATGGTGAAAATGTGAATTTTTTACCTGTGATGCTTCATGACAAGTAGACTTATGTAGGCAAAGAAATTCAGTGATTTAGATGACAAATAGTGAGTATTAGGCCTTTGAAGGCAAAAGGGTAAAATGGTAATTTTTCTAACTATGATGCTTTACTGGAGAAAGGCTTATAGGAGGTGGAAAACTTACTGATGACATGAATGGAGTTATAAAATGTGGACCCTTAAAGTCCCGTTGGTGCTTTTGAGTGAAATTAAGGTTTGTCCTGAAATGGTGCTTTTTGGGCTGTAATAAGGTGCTTTGATTGATTCAATTGTGACTGGAGTATCTGAAAAGACTTTTTTAGGGATGCCTAACCTCCTAGAGTCCAGGTTTGCTCTTCCTAAGCCATGGGTGCTTAGAGTCTTGATGCCTAAATACTATTATGATGTCCTCATGCTATCACATGACATGAGTCAAAATTTAGGTGCTGACAAGAGGTATCATATCAAGTCCTCACATTCAAAACCATGTTAAAAAACCATGTTTTTTATAAAATAAGGTAGATACTATATAATTTTATCATGTAAAATATCTACTTGTTTTATCTCATGAAGAGTCCAAGAATGTTGTAGAAAATCATATGGAAAGTGTTAAACGCTGATAAACAATTGAATATGTTTAACCTAAATCTAAACACATGTGGAATGCTCTTGGATGGAACAATCACGTAGAAATCCCAAGTTAAGTGCCTCATGAAAATGCTGGAGTAAACCATGCCAATGATAACATGCACATGCCACTAAGAGATACTACATAATGCAAAAAGTAATGTAGCAACATGAGGATAAATAGAGTTAGCATAATTCATCATAGCTTAACATAAATTAAATGAGATATATCAAAGAGAGTAATGGACTAACATAGGAAGTCAATATTCATGAAAAAGATACACAAATCATGGTGAACAAATTATATATCATGTCATCAAATAGGTGGGGGGCAAACATTTAGTGGGTTTCAAGAAAAATCAATGGAACAAATAAAGAAGCATCACAAGAAATCATTATTCTCTCTAAATAATGTAATTTCAACTCTATAAACTTTCTAACAATAGTAGAGATTATCAAACTTAAGGAAATGGAACATTTGCATCATATGGTTAATCCCAATTCTCAAATCACATGGCAATGAAGTAAAAGAATCCCTTCATTATGCTCGCATTAAAGAATCTAAAATCCACACAGCGAAATCAACATTCTCATGGAGTTTGAATATAAATTCATAAAAGCAAAGCTCATTCTCAACAAATCCAAAGTTCTAGGAAAAGGGAAATCATGCACATAGAGATCATCAATTCATACAACTAATTTCCATAGAGATTAATCAACAAATCTTAGCACATATGGAATAAAAACACAATTTCTATGAACTTAGGAAGGAAACATGTGCATAAATGCATATCTAACTCACCCAAGCATATCCATAGAGATTAGACCACAAAACCTTGAAGCATGAGATAGAAGTCACACAACTATGATCCCAATAATGGAAAAGTGATCATAAACTGAATATCCACTCACCCAAAGCTTCTATTCTTGAGTTTCAAGAAGATCTTCTAGAAAAAGTCCCTATCCTTTGTCCAAAGCTTCCTTTTCTATAAGCCAACAAGGTATTCCATGGTTAAAATACAAAACTTCTTACAGAAAATGAAGATTCATGGTCATCTAGACTAGATCTAGGAAGAAAAATAATTATTCTAGCAAGTTATCAAAGTTTGGGAGTGAAGCATACCAAATTGGGGAAGAACTCCCTTATTCTCTCCCAATCTCTCTAACCTTTACTCTTTTTATTCTAAATAACCTAAATAAGGGTTTATATAGATTATAATTCATCCAAGACAAGATCTCACAAGTGTGGGGGTCCAACTAAAATAAGCCACGTTGAAAACAAGGCAAAAATCACAATTTTTGCATTTTTTTTCATCATATGCAACTCTGGACCGGTCATGAGGCTCATCCTAACCGGTCATGGGTCATTAGGACTGGTCAGGAAGAAAACTTATGTGGGGGAGGGGGGTGACAGGACTGGTCTAGAAACATCCTCGACTGGTCCAGAGTCTAGTTTTCCTCCTACTCAGACACCTTTCGGTAAAATGAGAGTAACTCTCTCCAAAAAACTCATTTTTACAAACTGTTTATTGTGTTCAAAACTAGACTTCAAGATCTTTCCACATGTATATTTTTTGTAACTCTAATTTACTTAGGATTAGTGTTGGTGGGTTTAGGAATTCACCTTAAATATATAATCAGGATAACTTTCGAACTTAATAGGTTCAAGTTCAAGTTTGAGTTCTATACTTTAAACTTGGTCTAAAGGGTTCCTAAACCACTCTATGGTATGCCTTAAATATGTAAAATTAAAAATTTACTCTTATAAGGTAAAATTATAATTTTACCCTTAAAGCATAACATGATGTGTTATGAGTTGGATTTAACTCCAAATTTGTCACATGTGCATTACATTTTTCACGTATCTATGTTGCAAAAGTACATGCACGATCCTTCTCATATTCTAAAGTACAAGCCATTTCAAGTTTATGGGCATCGTGAAAAGACTAGGTGGTTTGCCCGCCCCACTTCGGGGAACCACACTTGGCCAACTTGGGTCTGCCTCTAGGCTCTGGTTCGGAGTTGTCACCAACTTGGGTTTTTATAGATGAGGTTGGATGTTTGCCTCCTTTCTAGGCAAAATGAGGATTGTGAGTCTTACAGCCTAGGCTAGGCACTTGGGCCTAGGGTTAACTCTTAGACTGGTCTAGTTTTTCAGGGATTTGAGTAAGCTGTTTGGTTGCAATTAGGGAAGGTGTTTGGCACCCTAATTACCCACCTTATTAGGGTGGCTTCTCTGATCTAGCAGTATCTAAATCTTATTAAACAGATGAAAAGAATGAAGGTTTTTTTGAAAGATTTTTGTTTTTGTGTTAGTACGTCTAATCTTTGGTATACCTAATCTTTCATAGAGTGAAAGTTCGGGCCTACTGCTTTGGATGGGCCTTGCTTGATCTTTGTAGTCATTTTTTAGGTTCTAGAAAGTTAAGTATGAAGTGGATTCTGGGTTTTATATGTTAGTAAGTTATACTAAACATCTAGGGATAAAGAGAAGTCATTTCAAGTTGGTATGCCTGAAATAGCAGGGTACAACTTAGATGGTCCCCACTCACTAATTTCAACACATCAAAAGGGTTGGGGCTTTTGAGGAAGGTTTTTTAAAAGCATGAAAGCCTCTGGAGGTTTATTAAGCATTCAGGGATAGTTGGGAGAATTTTCACTTAGGCACCTCTGAATGACCAGGGTTTGCCTAAAATAGAGGTACGCCTGATCTTTCATAGAGTGAAAGATTAGGCGTACTGTGCCTATTCCAAAAATCCAGCAAGCTATTTTTTTTTTTAATTTTTGGGCCAGTTCTCGAGGTCTGCTAAGCATGGGACTTTTCAGAGGGATGGGTGGTTACCTCAAAAAGTCCTCAGAGAAAGCCCAATCCTCTGGGACAAGGAGAAGCTCTCTTTTGGATTTTCCCAAAAGAGTGGGTAATGTGCTTTTAGCACATGGTCTGAATAAAAAGGCAGGTTATGGGGCCCATTCCGAGAGATTTACAAATGGGCATAGGCCCAAATTTGGTGGGGAAACCATATGGTGGGTAATGCATATTCGGTCCAAATTTGGTATCCAAATTCTATGTACATGGTGAGTTATAGTCTAAACAAGGTAGATGACTAATTAAACACATATTAAATATAATATAAAACATATTTGAAGATAAATTGCAGGAAAAATAGCAAAGTATGATAAAAAGACTTGTAAAAATTTCATTAAACAACTAAACTACTTAACTAAACAACAAAATAAGAATGAATGTCAGATATATTTTGTATAAATAATAAAAAATCTTGGATCATCTCTGACTCCCTCTACACAGTGTGTTAACACACCTTCTTTAAGGGGAAAGATGGGCCCACTTTTGAGGTCAAATGACCTCTTCTTAAGCCCAAATTTGGCAGGTGGGTGAATTAGGGAGATGGTGACATATGGTCCAAGTCTCAGTTCCTCACTTATCCTCTTGATGGAAATGTAACCATTACATTAATCATAACAAATAAAACAATAAAAGGGGAGACAATATTGTCTCCCCTATGTTTCACTAAGAGAATGACAGGTCTGGACTTGGGTATGTGATCATTATAGCATAAGGGGGGAGAGGTTTTCTAACATGAAAATGAAAAAGGGGGATGGAGGAGACCAACCTAGCCAAGTTGTCTCCTTCATTCGTTTATTCTTTCCTTCTTTCTCTTTTCTTTCTTTTATGTCTTTCTTTCTTTTTTTGGATTTTTCCTCTCTCTTCCCTCAACGAATTAGGGGGGGATTTATAGGTGGGGACCAAGGGGGATGAGGTGGTGAAAGTAATGTAGGGTGATGTGGGGTGATGACATGGGGTGAGGTGGAGAGGGGGAATGAGTGGAGGGAAGTGAGGGTGAGGTGGTGGAAACTTCTAGAATGGGGTCAGGTGGAGGGGGCAGGTGGTTGGAGGATATGAGGAGGTGGGGTGCAAGTAAGGGGGAGTGAGGTGGTGAGGGGTGGTGGGGTCCATGACAAGTGTGTGGTGGTGGAGAGGAGGTGGAATGGGTGGTGGGGCCCATGGGAGTATGTGGTGTTGTGGAGAGGTGTAAAGGGTGAGGGTGGTGGTCCTTAGGTCCCTACCCTTCATTCGAAATATTCTAAATGAGGGGTATAGGATTTAGGATTTGTCTTAGGGTCATTTTAGGAAAAATGGCATTTTTTGAAAAGGGCAATGATTACTTTTTTGGATTTTTTCCTTTATTGTCTGGGTTTACTTTTGGGTTTATGGCTCCTAATGTCTCAAGTTTTATAAGTTTTTCGAATCTCCTAGATATTCTGGTTGCAACACAACTATTGGAATTGGATTTGGAGTAGGGTAAGTAAGTCAAAAGTGACTCTGAATGGCCCGGAATGACTCGTACCTATGAGGAAGGGGTAAAATGGTAAAATTATTTTTTGAAACCTTAATATGAAATATGGCCTTTGGAGTTTGTCAGACACAGGCTTTAACTATTCATGAACCCAATACCCGAGTTAAAAGTTATGTTTGAAACCTTGAATTGTCCTAGACCAAATTTCCTGTGGACTTGAGACAGGTTTTTCTTGGAATTAAAATAGATATAATGGAGATCATGGTTGTCTAGGCTTTAGACTTATGAGTCCACAGGACCTGACAGGTAGACAATCTGATTCTCGGTGAATTTCTAGGAGGTTCCTGAAGGAAGGTCACTTGACCAAAATTTACACCCTAGATTTGTAAAGAACTAAGCCATCAAGTTGGGCTGAGTCTATGGATGGACTTCTCTATCAAGGTATTTATTGAAGATCTTAAAAAATCTAAGAAAAATACACCTAACATTAAGGCATTTAGATTCCTTGGAGAGTTCTCAGAGGTTCATCGAGTGTTCATAGCTGGTAGAAGTGATTTGACTCTAATTTGGGGGAGAATGGGATGATTGGGGGGCATTGGGTCCCTTGTGTTTTTTCCTCAGGAGATCTAGGATTTGTCTGCATGGGGCCACTGACTAGCTAATTTTCTGATATGTGATAGGCTTTTAGGGATTTACCAAGGGTCTAATTTTTAAAGAAATAGTGTATTTTAGGGGTATAAGGTAAAATGGTAATTTTTCTAGCATTTATGCTTCAATGTGGGAAGACTTATGAAGGTTGAAGAATCCTGGAAAAAAATGGGTTCAATACCTAGGAGTTGAGATTTTTAGAGGTGTAGGGGTAAAATGGTAATTTGCTAGCCCTTTGGGATTTCAATGTATGAAGATTTGTAAAGTTGGCAAATTCAAGATGGCTTTACTGTAGAAGGATTCTTGAGAAAATGAGTTCAAGTAAGCTTCAATTAGATTTCCAAGGTGTAAGGGTAAAATGATAATTTGCTAGCCTTTTGGTGTTTCAATGTAGGAAGGCTTATGAAGGTTGGAAAATTCAAGATGGCTTTACTATAGAAGGATTCTGGAGAAAATGAGTTCAATAGGGTTCAATTTGGATTTCTAGGGGTGTAAGGGGTAAAATGGTAATTTGTCAGCTTTTTGGTGTTTCAGTGTGGGAAGGCTTATGAAGTTTGGTAAATTCAAGATGGCTTTACTATAGAAGGATTCTGGAGAAAATGAGTACAATAGGACTCAAAAGTGATTTCTGGGTGTGTAAGGGTAAAATGGTAATTTAGTAGCCTTTTGATGCTTCAGTGTGGGAAGGCTTATGAAAGTTAGCAAATTCAAGATAAAATGGAGCTAATGGAAGGGAATTCAGACATTTAGAATCCCAAAGTGTCCCTTTTTGGAAAATTAAGGTTTAGCTTGGTTAATCTTGGGATAAAGTTCCAAATATCATTATTGCACTTGTGACCCAAATATCTGCTGAGAATGCCTACCTATCTAAATCTTAAG
Source organism: Platanus orientalis (assembly GCA_025762735.1). NCBI lineage: Eukaryota > Viridiplantae > Streptophyta > Magnoliopsida > Proteales > Platanaceae > Platanus > Platanus orientalis. The sequence continues at coordinate 6,496 of JAOXJP010096447.1, read as the reverse complement.
GGTATCTAGATTTTGGTTTTATCTCATGCTATAATGAACCCATCTAATTCCATCAACTGTCCGAAGTCAAAATTTGGGTTCTGATAGATGTCCCCCTTTGATACGCGTGGCAAAGTCATGCATAGCAAATGAAAGAACACCTAAATTTTGATGGTAGTATTTTTACTTTTGTATAACTCATGGGTATTGGGTACGTTGCTTTATAAATCTAGAACTGTATTAGTGGGTGAAACAACAGGGTTGAAATTGGTCTCACCTCTTTGGATCAAGGGCTTTTTTACAAACATTTTTTGTTTTTCTGAAATGCCTTCTTGGATAAAGAATCCATTCAATCAGCTTTTTATAAATCTTTTGAAATGAATCATATTTTTTTAAAAATATTTGAAATTTGGTCTTAATTGATTGAAAGATTCTTTACCTTCTGGAAAAATGAGGTTTATCCACGAGTTATACTTAAGTTACTAGTGCTTCTTCTACCCTTAGTGGTGTTACTATTAGCATATGCAGTGCATCAGGAGACATGTAAGTCATCAACATAGGGTGCAATTGCTATGAAAACTTATGGAAAGCTTCATTGAAAACCTGATCATTCAAAAAATGTAAATTCATGCAAGCCAATATGATAATCTTATCATTTATCTTTATTTCTGGCTTTATGTCTTGTATGTTATATTTCTTTTCTTGACTAAACTTTTTTTTAATGATTTTTTTTTCAATAATTTATTTGTTAAAATATGTATGACAGATTTGTTGGATTTCTATGGCTAAAATGCCATGTCTTGTAGCTTTTTGCTTATGTATCAACACATCAATTGTGATACATAATCTTATGAAATAGTTGTATTGTTTTCCCCTGTGTTTGGACAAAGATTTTTCTTTATGGAATTCTCATAAGTTTTATTGTGAATTATAACATTCATCCTTAGTTTAGACAATAGTTATAATAAACAAACATTCCTATAGTTTATGGAGTCGATTGCATTATTTGTCTATATTTTGGGCAGAGGCTGCAAGCACCATATCCCTTATAAACTATAGAATAGACAATATTTTTTGCCCCCATTTTGGACAAAAGTTACGAATTAAGAAACTCACAGAGAAATTTTGGGAAGCTCTCTCTAGAAAAGCTATGGGACCTTGGTACGTCAATGTTACATACTATTTATGAATTCCTCTGAGGGTTTATATCATAAATTGATAAGGTATATAGGCTATGGATTGATCTGTAATGTTGTCATCGTCCAAAGTGAGCAACATTGCATTCTTGTATCCTTTGCTCCTGTTTTGAACGGTTTACAAATTAGAGGACTTAATGAGAGATTTTGGGTAGCTTTCTCTAAAAAGCCATGAGACCTTGGAGGGTCAATGCTGTATACTATTTATGAACACCATTAAGGGTTTACGTCATAAATTAATGGAATATATAGACTATGGATTGAATCTCTAATGGTGTCCTCATCCATGAACCATACTACAGTTTTTGAGACCAATTAGAGGAAATTTTACATCTACTTTTTCCTCAAAGCCAGGGTGAGATTCTGTAGGATTGGTTGTTGTTCCTTCTCCCATAATGACATCCCAATCGCTATCACGTGAGGCATATCACACAACGTTTGAAAGGAATGCGACTCGCACTTATGTCTCAATATAAGCCTTGTCACGGGGGTGGCCTATGCTTAATTGGTCAGGCTATTGAAGCAGAAACATATTTGATTGGCAACACAATTGGGAGATGTTGTCATGCTCTCTCTAAGAAGCTGTGGGGGTTGAAGCTGACAATGCTAGACAATAGTTGTTTGAATCTTATATGATGTTGAAATCATGGTTCAAAATATTGCTAGTCTTAGGGATTGAATTTATAATGTTACCTGTGTTGCATCAGGTAATGCTATAGGGTGACCTTAGCGAGTCATGCGGCAGATAACTAGCTAAATAGAGGGGTCATTAATTAGTTCCACCTATAACAGGATAAACTAGAATGCCCCCTATTTCATCAACATGGCCTTTGATGGGACTCTATGGGAGATGTTGTCATGCTCTCTCCAAAAAGTTGTGGATGCTCTAGATCGACCGGGTGCTGTGAGGGAGATTTTCTAGTCTTAGGTGAACATAAGAACTTGTGCTATAGATTTGAAAATTACACACACTTATGGAACAAATTACGTTACATTCTTGTCTAATTGGCAAGTATCATTGTTCTACATTCTTTATAATGTCTAGACAAGACAATCTATAAGTAGAGGGCCAAACAGGGTTGAGACTAGAGTTTTTAAGCCTTTCTCTAAAAGCCATAGTGATTCTGAAAAATTAGTGCTATGTATTTCTTACGCAAATTCCATTGTTAGAATAAATAGGCTATGACATGAAATGGTATTCCTCACATCCGAAGAGCAGATGCCAACTTGCTTCTTGTAAGATCACAACCAACATGAAGTTATTGAACTTGAGTGGCATAATCAGGGCTTGTTGGAAGAAATTTTTAAGTCTACTCCAAGGATATGGTGATCTCAAAAGATCGATGCTAAATGTTATGTCATGATTACTTTTAAGGGATCATTTCATTGACAATAGATAGACTATGGTATGATGTTCTGACACCCGATTTCACCCAAACAGCCATAATGTTAGATAGATTGCCTTTCTTATAACATCATCACAGACATGATGCTAGTGAACCTAAACGGCGGATAGGGCTTCAATTAGGAGAAAAGTTTTAAACTTGCTCCAAAAGCTATGGTGATCCCGAAAGATCGGTGCTAAATATTATGTCATGATTACATTTAAGGTATTACATCATGGATAATAGATAGGCTATGGTATAATTGTGACATTGCTCATGCCCGAAGATCAGCATCAATAGACTTTGCCTTTCTACAACATCACATTGGTATGAAATTACTAAATCTAAATGGTTGATAGGGCTTCAATTGGGAGAAATGTTAATAAGTTTTCTCCATAAGCTATGGTGATCCCGAAATATCAATGCTAAATATTATGTCATGATTTTCTTAAAGGTATAACATCATGGATAATAGATAGGCTATGGTATAATTGTGACATTGCTCATGCCCGAAGAGCAGCATCTATAGACTTTGTCTTTCTGTAACATCACGTTGACATGAAATTACTGAACCTAAATAGATGGCAGGGCTTCAATTGGGAGAAAAGTTTTTAAGCTTGCTCCAAAAGCTATGATGATTCTGAAAGATTGGTGCTAAATATTATGTCATGACTACCTTTAAGGTGTTATATCATGGGTAATAGATAGGCTATGGTGTGATTGTGACATTTCTCACACCCGAAGAGTAGCATCAATAGACTTTGTCGATGGTTGGTTTGTCAGCCTAAAACTTTTGTGGCCTAGATTGGCCTAACAGTTTGATTGATTTGATTTTTTTAAAAGAATTTTTGTGGCCGGGATTGACCCAAGGACTTTTTTATTGCCTAAATTGGCTTGAAAGTTATTTTTGTAGTGGCTTGAGTTGGCCATAATTTACTTAGAATGTGGCCTTCAAGATAGATAGATTTTTTTTTTTGAAAGCGGCCTTCAAGAGGGCCTCATGGTCTGTTTTGGCAGTGGCCTTTATCATGGCCTCAACATTTATTCTGAAAATGGCCTTCAAAATGGCTTCAAGGACTATTTTGAATGCGGCCTTCAAAAAGGCCTCAAAGACTATTTTGAATGTGGCCTTCAATATAGTCTAACGGTTGTTTGAAAGAAACCTTCAAAATGGCTTCAAGGGATACTTTGAATGCGGCCTTCAAAATGGCCTGATGGTTGTTTGAAAGTAGCATTCAAAATGACCTCAAGTTCTATTTTGAATGCAGCCTTCAAAATGGCTTGGTGGTTGTTTGAAAGCAACCTTCAAAATGGCTACAAGGGCTATTTTGAATGTAGCCTTAAAAATGGTCTGATGGTTGTTTGAAAGCAACCTTCAAAATGGTCTCAAGGGCTACTTTGAATGCAGCCTTCAAAATGGCTCACTTTATTTTTGTGTGACCTTTGAAAATGGCCATTGATTGAATTGGTTTGTGATGTTTATAATTTTTTGGACTAAGTTGTCCTAAGTAGTTCTAAAGAAGGCACATATCTTGACACTTTGTTGTTGGAGCATGACCAAATTGGTTGATTGATGATCTAAATTGTGACATCTGAGTTGTTTGTGCTTGTTGTCTACCCAAGAGGGATCCTCATTCCAAAATCCCTATGACATGGTTTGATCATGTCCCTTAGGACTTTTGGACAGAGATGAGGTTTTGTGTGTTTAATTTGGAAAATGAATTGAATATTGTCTACATATGCCATGAAGAAGGGTTCTTTCTTGAATGTAGATCAAAGTTGGTTTGTAGGGAAAATACGATGGATTTTTCTTTGCCCTTATTATACTTGGATGCTAGAAAGACAGGTAATTTAGAGTGCCATTTCTGGTTTTCAGTTGAAACTTGAACTTTATTGCTCCCTTTTTGGCTCTTGTTAGTAAGAGTACTAACAAGCTTGGGTTAGAGTGTTGTTCCTGGTTTTCACTCTAAGCTTTTTTTTCCCCCTACTTGTATAAACAGGTTTAGGTCTGAGGTATCCGGACGGGATGATTTATACTTTGTCAAAATCTAATTAAATGCCTGATTTCTATACTTTGACTTGTGCTCAAAATGTCTTTAAAATATATAGGGATATGAATAATTTTGCATGGCATAATTTTGAAGGGATATTTTGGGGTCTCTTTGTAGGATTTGAGTAAGATCATGGTTTTATACAAAATTCTGATGTTTTGAAAAGAAGATTATAGTTCTGTACATGAATACCATGTTTGAAAGAAGATTATGGTTCTCTACAAAATTTCTTTGTATTTTGGCTAAGATTGGGAGATTTCCCTTTCTCAAAAAGAGGGTCATATCATGTTGGAAGAAAATCATGGTTCTTTATAAAATTCTCTAGAGAATTTATATTGTTGAGGATTATTTTTTCTTTTTCTTCTTTTTTTTTATTCTTCTCTTTCTTTCTTGTTTAAACCATTATTTTCTTCCAACATGAATGAGAACTTAAGGGGAATTTAACATGAGAATAGATGTCTGTACATAAATTAGTCAAATTCCTTTTTATTCTAAGATTTTCTCAACAAAAATCAAGTTACATAAATCAAGCGAAATATCTCTTAACTTTATCTAAGTTAATAAATCTGGGGAAATCCTCCCCATCCATGTTTCCTAATAGTAAAACTCCACCTGATAAATTTTGTTTGATAATGAAAAGCCCTTCATAATTTGGTTGGGGCTGTCCTCAAGGTGCTTGTTCAAGTGGGAGAACCTTTTTAAGGATAAGGTTGCCTTCTTCTACATCTCTAGGCCTAACCCTTTTATTGAAAAATGGTTGTCATACGCCTTTGATAGGCCTATCCATTGTTGATTGCCTACAGTCTCTTTTCATCAATGAGGTTTAGTTGATCATGATGAGTTTGTGCTCATTCTGACTCTAGAACTTGTGTTTTAGCCAAGATTCTGAGACTGGAAGTCTCTTCTTTAATGGGTAAGACAGCTTCTATTCCATAGACTAGAGAGTATGGAGTAGTGCCAATGGAAGTGCGAATGGACGTTCGGAAGACCAATAATGTATATGGCAGTTTTTCATGCCAATTGGAATGATTTGAAGTCATCTTTTGAAAAATTTTCTTGAGATTCTTATTAGCTACTTCTACCACCCCATTTCTCTGTGGTCTATATAGAGAAGATTGATGGTGTTGAATCTTAAATTTTTGGCAAAGCAATTGGAGATCTTTCCCCACAAAATTTGTAGCATTGTCTGTGATAATCTTGTTAAGGACACTGTACCAACAAATAATGTCTTTGCTTATGAACCTTGTTGTGTTTCTCATTGTGATTGTGGATAAAGATGCAGCCTCCACCCATTTTGTGAAGTAGGTGATAGCTACGATGATGTACTGATGTCCATTAGTTGCTTTCCATGGCATGGGCTCTACTATGTCGATTCCCCATATGGAAAAGGGCCAAGGCATAGTCAAGTTATGAAACTCTGAAGATGGTGCTTTGTTAAGGTTGGCATAAAACTGGCAAGTGTGGCATCTTTTCACATGACAACAACAATAAGCTTCCATCGTTGACCAGTAATAACCTAAATGAAGGATCTTCTTAGCTAGCATGAGCCCATTCATGTGTAGACCACATTCCCTGCCATGGATGTCTTCAATAATAGTTGATGCTTCAGACTTGTCTATGCACCTTAGCAAGAGATGTTGTGGTGATTTCTTGTATAAGGAACCTCCATGCAAGTCAAAATGTGTGGCCAATCTTTGTAAAGTATGTTGATTATTTCTAAAGGTCATAAAGGGGAATGTTTGTGTTGGAAATATATGTCCTGACAAAGCCATTCACATAAAATATAAGCATGATTAATTAATTAATAGTCTATCATCACAAGAATTTGTTTATTTATATGGGTAATTATTTGATCTCATGAGATGAGATAGGTGGTCCTTAGGTA
>JAOXJP010096437.1:0-14521 GCA_025762735.1 Platanus orientalis | reverse complement strand
AATATTTTATTTATACAATTATATATATATATATATATATATATATATATATATATATATATATATATATATATATATTAAAAAAATGTTATTATATATACCGGGTTAGGTCTGGCAAGGGCTAACTTGAGCCCAACTCGAAAATCATTTTGGGACTAAAACTTAAGCCCAAGCCCAGCCTAACCCGAAGCTCAACTTGCCCAGCCTGGCCTTTTTTCGGGCTAGACAATTCAAGCATCGGGCTAGCCCAGCCCAATTGATAGCCCTAATACCTATACTTCAAAGCCCATGCTATTATAGTCCTCACGGACCAACCCCTGAAATATGCCATACAACAGCCAAACTCATCTGGTAGATTGATCAAGTGGTCGGTTGAACTGGGAGAATTTGACATCGAATACATGCCTAGGGGAGTAGTAAAGGGCCAATCCGTAGTTGATTTTGTAGCTAAACTGACTCCATCCCTGGACACGAAGCTACCAGAAGAGCCTACTCTTATTGATAGAGACAACTAAGAGTTGCATGTCGATGGATCAGCCACATGTCATGCAAGCAGGGCCAGAATCATACTAACAGCCCCAGGAGGAGAACTGGAGTATGCCATCAGATTTACATTTAAAGCAACCAACAATAAAGGCGAATATGAAGCATTGGTGAATGGGCTTAAAATAGCCCATAAACTCGGAGCCAAGAGCACAAGGGTTAGGAATGACTCCAAGCTGATAGTAGACCAAGTTCTAGGAAAATATGAGGTAAGGGAAGAAAGAATGGCAGAATACTTACAAATAGTCCAAGCATTGGTAAGCATGTTCAACGTATTCATCATCAAACATGTATCTCGAGGACATAACGATTGAGCTGACAGATTGGCCTGACTTGCTTCAGCCCTCGAAGATGATGAGGACGTGATGATCGAGTATCTACCAATAATAAGTACTACCACGACCAAAGCAATATCTGTCAGGGTCACTGAAGAATGGCTCACTTAGATGGACCCAATCCAGGCATTCTTGAAAAATGATAGGCTCCCCAATGACCATACAGAGGTCAAGAAACTTAAGCTAAGGGCTTCACGATACACATTATTAGATGGAACCTTATACAAGAAGAACTTCACATTTTCCTACCTCCAATTCTTAATCCCAACTGAGTCAAAATTAGCCATGAGGGAGATCCACGAAGGAGTGTGTAGAAACCACTTGAGGGCCAGATCAATGGTTCACCGACTCGTTAGAGTTAGCTATTACTGGCCAACCATGCAAACCGATTTGGCACGCTTCATGCAAGGATGTGACCAATGCTAGAGATTTGCCAATAAGCCTCGGCGGCCTGTGGAAGAACTTACCCCGATCCTCTGCCCTTGGCCGTTTGTGCAATGGGGAATAGACATAGTCAGCCCACTCCTCAAGGGAAAAAGACAAGTTAGGTTCATCATTATGGCGATCGACTACTTCACGAAATGGGCCGAAGCAGAACCCGTTGCCAAGATTACCGAGAGTAATGTCCAGAACTTTTTATGAAAGGCTATAGTTTGTCATTTTGGTGTCTTGGAAGTCTTGATCTCAGACAATGGTAAACAATTCGACAACTCTCAGTTTAGGGAGTTTTGCTTAAATCTAGGGATTAGAAACCACTTCTCTTTCATAGGACATCCTTAAGCTAATGGACAAGTAGAGGTTACCAACTGAACTCTCCTCAATATAATAAAAACACAGTTGGAAGCCCACAAATGAAATTGGCCTAAAGAACTACTAGGAACTTTATGGGCATACCAGATGACAATCAAAACCCCGATGGGTGAAACCCCTTTTCTTCTGGTGTTCGGGTCTGAAGTAGTGACCCCAGTGGAATTGATCATGCCAACCTACCGAGTCTCTAAAGCAAATATCAACAAGAACAAAGAGAATCTCCATCTGAATCTGAACCTACTAAAAGAAAGAAGGCAAGACGTTGCCTCCCGAATCACAGCTTATCGGAACACCATGGCCCGCTAGTACAATAAAAAATGTCATAGAGAAGAGATTTAGAGTTGGAGATCTAGTCTTAAGAGAGATCACGATTGCTGCCAAGAATCCGATAGATGGAAAACTAAGACCAAATTAGGAAGGACCATTACAGGTTGTTAAGTTCAACAGGCCTGGATTATATCACCTTGAGAATCTAGAAGGCAAGCCACTACCTCTACCCTTGAATGCAGAATATCTAAGGAAATATTATCCTTAGGAAAATTGTAACTCAACATCATTAAATAAAGGGAGGCCTTCTGCACACATTGAGGAAACAAAACTACTTGGAGCAACATTAAGGTATGTAAATCAACTAACCCCATGTGGCTGAGAGTCACTTAATGACTCTGAGTAATTCAACTGGCCCCATGTGGCTGAGAGTCACTTGATGACTTAAGATTATTGGACTGACCCCATGTGGCCGAGAGTCACATGATAACTCAAAATTATTCGACTGGTCCCATGTGGCTAAGAGTCACGTGATGACTCAAGATTATTCAACTGGCCCCATTTGATCGAGAGTCAGTTGATAACTCAAGATTATTTGACTGGCCTCATGTGGTCAAGAGTCATGTGATGACTCAAGATTATTCAACTGGGCCCATGTAGCCGAGAGTCACCTGATGACTCAAGATTATTCAACTGGCCCCATGTGGCTAAAAGTTAGTTGATGACTCAAGATTATTTGACTAACCCTATGTGGTTGAAAGTCACTTGATGACTCAAAATTATTCGATTAGCCCCATGTGGCCAAGAGTTACCCGATGAATCAAAAAAATTTTGACTCGCCCCATGTGGCTGAGAGACACTTAATAAATCAAAGTTATTCAATTGATCCCATGTGGCCAAGAGTCACTCGATGACTCTAAGTTATTCTACTGGCCCCATGTGGTTGAGAGTCACTTAATGACTCTAAGTTATTCGATTGACCCCATGTGGCCGAGAGACACTTGATAACTCAAAGTTATTCGACTGGCCCTATGTGGCTGAGAGTCACTTGATGACTCTAAGTTATTCTACTGGCCCCATATGTCCGAGAATCACTTGATGACTCTAAGTTATTCGATTGGCTCCACATGGCTGAGAGGCACTAAACGTCTCAAATTTCCACTAAGGACTTTCACATCTAATGAAACTAGAAGATGTGTTACAGGTCCAACTAAACAGGAAAAAAGGGAGAGCTGAACAGGTTACCCCAACACACACATGAGATACTAGACAATTGTTTGTGAAGACATGCAAAAAAAATGCTAAGGAAAAAGTAATATGCTAAGACCAAGGAAATGTTTCATTCATGAAGAAGCTATTTACAAAGGGGAGCCACGCAAGCAAAAAAAATAAAATATGAATAGGTCCTCAAAAAGTGACATAATCCTCAGTTTCATCTTCCTCGACCTGAACAACCTTGGCAGTAGCAAGAGATCCCGAGTAGTCATAAAAAACAAACTAAAGAAGTCGACCTCTGGGTACGCTCAAAAGGCTCGGCGATGGAAGGATTCAAAACTGTCTTTGTAGTAATCTGAGACCTCAATCGCGTAATCGGCTGAAGCTCAAATATCTTCCCATGTAGCCTCTCTCTCTTGTTGTAGACGTGCAGCCAATACAGCCTCAGCCTTGGCCTTCTCTCGATTAGTGATCTCCTCTGCCCGCATGGCCCAACCCTCAGCTTTGGCAGCCATGTCCACCAAGACCTTCCTCTTTTCCACGGCTTCTCGAAGATTAGTTGTTAAGTCATCCCTTTTGAAATGAAGCGACTCGAGTTCAGCACAAAGGTTTGTCTCCCTCTTAATGAAGCCCGAGCTCTCAGTCTTCAAAGCGGCAAGCTTCTTCTTCTGCGAACAAACGCTGTTCTCTGTAGCCTTTTGAAACTAAATGTCCACCGTCACAAGCAAGGTCAACTAAAAAAATACACATATACAATTAGGAAAGACAAGGCAGAAGTGGGGAATGAGCAGTGTAACCAAGAAAATAAATTACCTCAGCAAGGTCGAGCACCATTTGTTGGTAAAGTGCACCCGAAGAAACTTGGAGAAGGGCCTCGAGATCGCCCTTCAGAACGACCCCAATCATCTTCTTGAATGTGTAGTTTGGGTTGTTGATGAATGGTCTCTGTGGTCGAACCTTTCCCTTTTTTAGCCCAAGGGATGGAACCTTCGGCAAGAAGAGCGGAGTGATCCTTGATAGGTGTAGGAGCAAGGCCAGAAACATGACAGGCGGCAGAGGTGTTGATGGAGGCACTTGGGGGTGCCTGTTCCTTCTGCGGAGGCAAAGTTGTGGTGTCCCCTTTGCTCGCCAAAGCCTAGGCTTGAACCTTTTGACGCTTCAGGATGGGGGCACCCAAATCACTGGATCTGGGGCCCTTGGCTACACTTAAGCCCTCCCCTGTAGACGGAATCCTTTGGGACTCCATGGCCCCTTTGCAAGTGTCCATAACCTTCTTCAAAAGGATCTTTAGATTACCCTTCATCATGACTACAAATTATAGCAAACCAGAGTTAAAAAAAGGAATGAAAAGAATAAGAAAATACCCCCGGTGGTTCCCTCGACAAGCTCGACAATGGGAGGAATACTCGAATCCTCTGAGACGATATCCTCGATAAACCGAGGTTGAAAGGGGAAACAGGAAAGCACCTCGGAAGTAACAAGGGCTGAGTATTTCAAGCATGGGGTATGAAATTTCCCTAAGCACGTGATTAAAAGAGGAGTTGGGAGGTGAGGTTCATAAGAAATTGAGGCGGGACAAAAAAGAGAGGCATAGAGTAAGAAGCCAAAGAAAAGCCAAAAGGAAAACAGAAGCTATAACATTGACACATTAAGACTTACCAAAAGAGTTTGGGTTACCCCGTACACGGCTAAAGCGAACCAACTTTTCAATCTTGCTATCCCAAGTGCAAACTTCGTAGCCGTTGCCCAAGACAAAGAAAAACCTACTCTTCCACCCCTTGTGGGAAGTTGGAAGATCTGTATCTAAATTCCTAAAGCTGTCCCAAGTGGTGAAATACCACCAGCTAGATTTCTTCTCTACAAGCTAGTAACAGAAAAGGAACTTCGAGACCGAAATAAGATCACGCCCGTCACTACTGGCTACCCAGAGGATCATGCAACTGATCACAATCCTCAATGAATTAGGCATTAACTAGGTAGGAAAAAGACTAACATAAAGAAGAAGATCCCTAATAAACAGGGCGACTAGGAACCGAAGGCCAGCAGCCAGTGCCTGTTCGTACAAGCAAACTTCTCGAGCTGCATATGATAAGCTTGCTCGGATGCCCCAATAACATGTAGGACTATGTCCTCGAGAATATCATACAACCTCCTAAGTTTTTCTAAGTCGGAAGAACTAAGAATAAAAGGGAAAATCTTGGCCATCGGGAGACAAGTTGGAGGTTCTTGGGTCGTTTCTGAAGCTCCCTCGGGATTATGGGGACGGATAGACCCAAATTCGGGAAGCCATAGACTCATGGATCGGGTAGCGTCAGAGTCAAAAGACAGAGGATTGGATGAGGCGTTCATTCGACAAAGAGCAAAAATAACCTCTACAGAAGGACCTATGAATGATAGAAGTTCGTCAATGATGGACAACGAAAACGATAAGTCATTGCCGACTAAACCTAGGTCTAGGGGGCACCTTTGAGCTCGGAAGAAGCTGTAAAGTCAAACCAAATGAAAATCGAAGGGAACTCCGGTATTGTCCTGGGTGAAATAAAAAAAAAGGGAGGAAGACTGAGCTAAAGAGGTGAGCCTAGCTACTACCCTAAGAGAAAAAATGAACTAAAAGAAAAAGAAAGAGCAAAAGAACATACCAAAAATATGGTTGGAGAAGAAAACAAACCTAAGAAAACTGTCGAAAAGCACAGCTGTGACTGTCGGAGCTGTTGAAGACGAAGACCGTAGAAATTGAAGAAAAATCATGAATGAGTGAAAGCAAGGGAAACCAAAGCGATTTATAAGAATTGGGTAGGCCAAACCCAGCCGTAGGATCAACACAAATAGATTTGGGCCCTCCATGTGGTCCCACACGTACTCAGCAAGCAGGTGAAGCGACGTTTTATCAGTCTGTACGACGATATCCACGCCCTCCACGTGTCATCACAGGCAGTAGAAGAGAAGCTTAAGCGAAGTCTAATTAATGACCCCCATGACAGCGCGCTCATTATGAAGGCATGGAGTCCCAATAGTCATAACGTGCACATGATTTCCAAAACAACTGTCCTAGTTCCCCAAAAAGGGTGGTAACCACCAAAGATAAGAAGACACATCAAGATAAAATTCCATCAGTCTCACAAAAAGCGATAGCCCTCTAGAATTAGGGTGCATCTAATGGGACTGGAACTGGCTCACGGTCGGGCTCGACCTCAAAATCACTCCCGAGTAGAAATCCCGAGCCAAAAGCGAAATTTAAGCCTCACCTCGGTCAAACTCGAGACTCCCAAGCCAATAAGATTCCCGAGCCAACCCCGAGACTCCCTAGCCGAAAAACACCGAGACTCTAGAGTCTCGAAAAACAAGGCGTCACAAACCTAACCTGAGGGCACTCATACAAGGAATGATACCACGTGTCAATGAGACTAAACCATAAGAAAACGTTCAAGATCGAAACATACAATATTCCGTAACGACAGGAGAGTCAATTCATATCGAGCCACCCCTAGCTAATCTGGCTCCTTTAACCATGCTCAGGAGTGCCACCCAAGTAAGGGGCGTTGAACTGGGAATCTGAGAATAATGACGAGGTATAGCACTATAAAGAGGTCGATTGCAATGACGAAAGATATGAGTAATACATTTATCAAAATTACATACTATTTTCTCCTCTCTAAGATTTTTGATTTGATTGTCGGAGTGCAACTGTCCGACACCCGGTTAATGCAATTTTTCATTTCTATCATCGCAGGTCCATAAGATCATCGGAAAGTCCTATACTCATCGGGTCAAGCTCGAGTGCCAAGATTTGGGACTCATTAGTAATAGAAAATAAAAATTGGTTGAAATTGAAAAATACATCTATGGTAATAGGCTAATAGCATTTATTTAGCAAAGAGATGACTTCAAAGAAACAGTGCAACACCATATTCGATCAACTTTACCATAGGAGTGTATATTATCATTAGACAGAAGAGGGAAAAAAAATTCAAGTTGGAGAATTTGTGAAAATATCAAGAACACACCGTATCCTCATCCACGAATTTCTCGGCATCAACCCCATCACTTCCAACAGCATCCAAGATCTTCCAATTCACACCTACCCAGAAAGGGAAGCTGAAAAAAAGCCTTATTAAGATTTCAAAACCATGATGAAACAATAAATTATAAAATTAACAAAGAATTTCTACTTTGGACAGAGAAAAAAAATTTAACGTACATGAATAAAAATGCAAATGCCAGTCCTTGGCTGGCGACGGCATTTATCTTCTCGAGGGAAGATCTGGGATCAAGTCCCTAGAGTGTTGTGGTATCGCCAGCTCTGATTCTCAGAAGCTCAGTCCGGTCTCACCTTATGCGGTAGTCAACATGATGTAGGTCCAAGTGATAAATAAAAAAAAATCAAAATTAATATCAAAATCCATAGAAATATCTGAGACAATTACATCAACGCCCACATAATTGATTAAAAATTAAACCTACACACATAATTGAGACAGATGGGTTTGGAAGGATGAAGAGACGGAAACTTAAAAAGAAAAGGAATGGGTTTCAATGAATACGATTCTTGTTTGATAGGGGAAGTGGCATGAGAAGAAGAATGATGACCATTTAGAAGAGAAAATATGAGTGTAGTGACAATTTAGGAGAGGAAGGTATGGTTCATGTGGCATCCGTTGAGGGTTACCCCCTTGCTTCAGTGTAATAGAATAAATATTTATTTTATGGTTTTAACCCTATACTTCCCATTTTATATGAGTACCTATTTTTTCATTTGAAACTTGTTTTTCCAATTTTAACACTAGGCATCCAGCCTTTGGGTGTAGGATACGGTAGGACATACGAAATCCTGAACAAAACATTTGTTCTCATATTGAATATATGGCTACCATTACTCAGTCTCATTAAATCGGGTTAATATCCTCTGCAACACCCTCTTGTGCGACATCTCATGAGGTAAGACATAAGGAGGTGGGATCCATTCACTTTTAGGGGTGATGGGACATTCAAAAGTGACTGGGCCCTACCCCTTGTGTCTTGCTTCATGGGGTGTCGCAGAGGTTAGCGAGCCCATTAAATCTACCATCCTCTCATACGTGTAGGAGTCCAAATGGGTAGTGGGTACCTATTTAACCCAGCAAGGTTTTTCTAGGCTCAGCATAGGCAAACGCCTAGTTTTAAGGGTGGCCACATCAGTGTCAAAAATGATTTACACATGCCCCAAAAAATGAAAAAAACTTTCGGTCCTGTTTGACCGTCGGCACAGGCTAGGGTCAGCGTATAAAATCCTCACCGTATTTAACCCAATCAAGAGGTCTTTGTTAACAATAACAATCCGATGAGTGATGACTAGTGCTGACTTGACAGGAAAATCAAGCATGCATCATATTTGTGTGAAAAACTGGGTTGTATAGAATTGAGATTGGGTCAGTGGCACCAAGCCACCCAAATTTTCAAAACCGAAAAGAACTAGAAGCCGGGTCAATAAGAGTGATGGTTAAAAGAGTTGCAGGACTTATTAGAGGGCTGGCCCCACCCTTCATACGTGCACCACGTGGGTAAGTACCGTACATTCGTACGAATATGCTTTCCACAATGAAAAAAAACAGTAGGGTTTGGTGCATTTTGGAGTGGCACGCAACACTTGGATTGGTAGTACGACCTCTACCTAACGCCACTTTTGGCCTGATATCGTCTCATTTTTACAAATTCTCAGTGATATCCTCTACGCCACCACCCTTGTGAGCAGCTCAATGGCGGGGGGAATCAATTCACTTTTTGGAGATGATGTGACATCTCAAAAACTGAGTTTATCCCCTTGTGTGGTCATTGAGTGGCTCACAAGGGGGTGGCGTAGACGATTTCAATGGCTTGTTTTTGCTGTTGAACAACAAATGAAGCTGATCGATGCAGACATCATAGTTTTGAAAACGGGATTGAGCCCTGATAAATATGTATCGGACATTGATCTCGGTTTTGTTAACCTCAAAACTATTAGATTATACAAACAACCACATCTAATTAGTTGGTTTTTGCAAACCATTCAGTTTTTTATGAGTCACTCAAATTTTTTTTCTTTTTATGAACAATCATTTTTCAATTTTCATAAATTTCAGGTAAATTTAATAGCTAATGGAACGGTAATGCGTGACTAGTGGTGTAGCAATAGAGGGAGGATCATTTACAGTTCAAACTCGTCTACAGTCACAAACGTCCTATCACAACCATAAACGTGGTTTTTATTTTTAACCGTAAGATTTTGATCACACCTATATATGAGGCTGTGATAAGCCCGCTTGTGACTGTAGAGGAGTTCGAACTGTACACTATCTTCTCTTGAAAAAAAAAAAAAAAAAAAAAAAACACCTTATTAATGATGGCTGAGGTTTTTTTTTTTTTTTTCCTTTTGGGTAAACTGCATGACATTAATATATTAATAAAGAGAAGAGGACCCTAAGGCCGAAACATCATGATCGAGATAGTTCTCCAACCAAGGTGGAGGAGAAGACCAAGAATTAAGAGTCTTAGACATTGCCTCGTGCTTGGCTAAGAGATCTACCACCACATTAATGCAACGCCTTACATGATCATATCTAAAAGTTGACAAAGTCCGAATAATAGATCTACAGTCACAAATAATACTTTTAATGCTCCAAGGAATCACTTCAAGAGGGTTCGTCAAAAGGGAGGTAACTTCAATAGAGTCACCCTCCAAAATCACATCAGTAACCCCCAAGTCCCAGGCAATACTAAGAGTCATGCGTGCAGCAAGGCATTCAGCCATCAAGGGGGAAGAACAAAAACAATCATCCGATCTAGCCAACACCAAGCAGCCCTCATTATCACAAACAATAGCACCAACTCCCCCACTTTGCAAATAAGCAAAAAAAAACCCATCAAAGTTGATCTTCACCAAGTTCTCATCCAGGGGCTTCCAAGATAAAAACTCCAACTGTTTCCCCAGCTCCCAAAAAGTACTAAATCTAAAATTAGCTTCATTTAACATCCTGAAAGCAACAAAATAAGAGTTTAGTAAATTGAAACTAACTTTCTCAAATACAGCTTTGTTTCTAGATTTCCAAATGCTCCAGGAGAATATGACAATGGTACCTAATATATTTAGACGATCATGCTTTGATAAAAAAGTAAAGTCACACCAGAATTTGATCCATTCGGCAAATGAAGTAGAAGGTATAGCGTCAGTTTTTAAACAAAGAGGGGAGGCAAACTAAACCGGGGCTCCCTATTTGCACTTAACCAGGCAATGCATGGTTGTCTCTTTGGCCTTTTTGCAGAGATCAAATACAGAGATTTTCATAATCATTAAATTTTCCTTAACTGGGATAGCATCTTTACATGCAAGCCATAGAAAATGCTTCACTTTTTTTTGGGGGGGAGGGTATTCATATTCCATATAACATTCCACTAGAAATCATGGGATGGATTTACGTGAGACTAGATTGGAAACTGGCTAGGAGGATGGCCTCAGGAATAAGAGAGGAAATAAGCCGACTTGACTAAAAAAAGACCTTTCTTATCAAGTTTTCAAATCAGCTCATCCTCATGACTATCATGAGAAATAAGGATTATCAAGATGTTTGCCACATCATCCTTTGAAATAATACTAGAGATATCATTAAGGTTCCACCCTCTAAAGATATGATCAATAAGTTGGGACACTTTATGTACTACGGGAGGATATTGAGTGGTAGGATTAAGCTTGAAAAGATGAGCATTTGGGACCCATGGATCCTTTCAAATATCAATGTTCCTCCCATTACCAACCCTCCAACATAGACCTTTAACCAAGAGGTTCCTACCCTTAAGAATACTTCTCCAAGCCCACAAACATACATTCTTACATTTGGTATTCATGAAGGAACTCTTAGTGAAATAAAGGGACTTTAACAATCTAACCTATAAACTATTCGGATTATGAAGGATCCTCCAATCTTGTTTAACTAACAGGGTAAGATTAAAATGATGGAGATCACGAAAGCCCAGCTCCCTTATTTTTTACTTGTCTATAGCTTATCCCAAGAAATCCAGTTAATTTTTTTATCATTTTCTTCATTCCCCCACCAAAATTTATGTTGATTAAACTTGATTTGGTTGCAAATAGTTTTTTGGGATTATGAAACATGACATCTCATAGGAGGGAATGGAAGTAGATACAAATTTAATAAGAACTTCTTTTCCAACTTGAGAGAGGAATTTACCTTTACATCCCCTGATCCTGAGTCTAGTGTGTTCCTCAATGTAGGAAAAAAAAAGGATATTTTGTCCCTACCAATCGAGGAGGAAAAACCAAGATAATTTCCTAGATTATTTGAATTTTTAATATTTAGAATGTTTGACACCAATCTCTTGAATTGACGAGGAGTATTTTGACTGAAGAAAATCTCAGATTTTTCTTGGTTAATGGTTTGCATAGAGGCATTACCAAACCTAAAGAGACACTCCTTGATTGCCTTTGCTTCTTTGGGGTTAGCCATTGAGAATATATAACAATCGTCAGCAAAGAGAAGGTGGAAAATGATTGGGCTGGATTGGGCTATTTTAATCCCCGAAATGCTTTTTGATCTTTCCTAATTTATAAGGGAAGTAGAAAGCCCTTCCGCCACTAGAAGGAAGAGAAAAGGGGATAATGGATCTCCTTGATAGAGACCTCTAGTCAGGGAAAACTCCCTTCTTGGAGAGCCATTGATAAGGACCTTATAGCTAACCGAGGACATACACTCATGGATCCACCCTCTCCACTTTTGATTGAAACCCCCCTTTCCATCATAGATAACACCATGCCCCATTCCACCCTATCATAGGCTTTACTCATATCTAATTTGATGGCCATATGATGATTACAAGACTTATCCTTCTTTAAAAACCTAAGCATCTCATGTGCAATGATAATATTATCGGTGATCCGTCTTCCTTTGATAAAAGAACTTTGGTGGGGAGAAATGATTTCGGGAAAAACATCTTTGAACCTATTAGCCAAAGTTTTTGATATGATATTATAGAACGCATTGTAAAGGCTTATATGTCTAAAATCACCCATAGAAGCAGGAATTTTGAGCTTTGGTAAGAGTTATAAAGGTTTGGTTTATATATTAAGGACAAAGATTATTGAAGAAATTTTGAACAGCAGTAGTGACATCCTCACCCACAATTTCCCAATATTCTTGAAAAAATCCAGCTTGGAAACCATCCGGACCCGGGGCTTTAAGCTTTCCCATTTGAAAAGCCATTCTATTTATTTCCTCACAGCTAAATTCACGATTGAGAAAATCCTTGGATTCATTGGGGAGGAAGAGATAGGCTTTATTCGTAATATAGGATATCTGATCCTCCAAGGGTTGGCTAGACTCGAAGAGGGAGGAAAGTAATCTTTTGCAATATTTTGAATATTATGTAGACCTTTTATCCAATCACCATTTGGGTTCTTAATAGCCAAAATTCTATTTCTAGATCTCCTCACCAGGGTAGACAAATGAAAAAACTTTGAATTTTTATCCCCCCACTTTAACCAATTAACTTTGGATTTCTAAGCCTAGAGAATTTCGTTTTTGTGGAGCCAGTCATCAAGATTAGCTTCTTCCAATTTGATAGCCTTTAGAATGCCATCATTTGGATGGAGTTTATGGAGGTTGTCCAAATTGAATTTAGCCTCGTTTATCTTCTTTTTAATATTGCCAAAGACCAACTTATACCATTTTTTTCAAAGAAGGGGGGAGAGCATCAAGTCTAGTTTTGAATCTAGAGAAGCTATTAGCTTATATTTACTATCCCAGATAGATTTAATATGATCCCTACATTTTGGGTGGCTAACCCACATCCATTCAAATCTGAAAGGTCTAAGGGAAGGATTTTGGTTTGGGAGAGTGTCCAACACTAGACAGCTATGGTCGGACCCATGCAAACTTTGATTTTCCATACTTGCCTCCGAGAAAAGAGACTTCCAACTATCATTTAGAATAACACAGTCGAGTTTTTCTTTAATATGTTTATTACCCCCCTGATTATTAACCCAAGTTAAATGGGGGCCATAATGTCCCAGATCCACCATCTTACAGTCATCCAGAATCCGCAAAGCCTTACTAATGCAACTATTAGGAATACGCTTAACCCCTTCCTTGTCCGCCCTGTCCCATATGCAATTCCAATCACCAATACACAAAATGGGCCCCATAGTATCAGCCACCCTTGAGATAATGCTCTCATTAAAGATTAGTCTCAATTCCTTAACCAGTTCCCTATAAACAAATAAGGCTCTCCAAAATACATTGGACCCACTATCAAGAATTTTCGTAGCAATGAATCTAGGGTTAAGATCGGATACTCTAACATCAATATCCTTCTTCCAAATTAAAGCTAAACCCCCAGAGAGACCAATCGCATTGACGGATTTTATATTTCACCATTTACATAAACCAGCTTTCTAAAAAACATTCCTCTGACACTTTGTTTCCGATATAAACACAATCTGTGGGTTTTTGGACTTAATCATCGCCCGTAGTGCTCTAACTGTTAGGGATTTCCTGATTCCCTGACAGTTCCAAGCGGAGATCTTCATGGGCCACCAAGGTGCTATTCTAGGATAGACACCAGAACCCATTTAGATAGATTTGGATTGTGGGAAAGGATATACTGAAAGGAGGTTAGAATCCCAGAGTCAACAAACAGGCTTCTGATAGAAAGGATTAAGAGAGGGATCTCACGATTCAAACTATAACTAATCTTAACCCGACCAAGCCTGGACAGGGGACAGTAAATAACAATGCGATTCCTAACCCTTCTATTTTCCCCAGGGATACCCATTTTCATCTTGTTTCTCAAGAAAATAATTACTCCCATAGTTTGGTTTTGTTTTCCTAGCAAAATAGGGCAAAGCCTAAGTGTGTAAATTGGTGAGGAAAAAAAAGACCAAAAACTATAGTGGATGAGATTTGAGTACTCAGAAAATAAACTTTCCATGTTGGCCATAGTCCACGGACTGGACTACTCTTACCCAAAGAGAATTGAGGACAGGCCCTAACAGGGGTGAAAGCATAAGAAGGATAAGTATTTATGGTAGAGGGTGTTGGGAAATTTTGGATGGAATCCAAACATTTCCACTTTTTTTCGGTGATTACTAGTAGGCCCAAACAAAGGAGAATAAACCACTCTAATATAGGGAGAATTGAGATTTAGAGGGAAAACATTATAAACTAGGGATAGAAATATTGCCTTGCTGATGAAAAACATTTGAAATATGAAGAAAAAGGTAAAGGTTACCTCACTCTGCTCGTCAGGGAAGAGGCACAAAAGTTCGTTTGGAGTAGCAGCCAACATTTCTTCACTTCTATTACGTTTTTTAAGAAGAACCCCAGACC
>JAOXJP010096426.1:0-14521 GCA_025762735.1 Platanus orientalis | reverse complement strand
CCATAATCATATTATATACATGTGATGATGAATTAAAATATTTTATTATAAATGTCAAACAAATAAAATAACATAAACAATATCTATGATGGCTTTGTCAAGACACCTATTCTAACAGCTACAACCTAAAGACCATAAAATCTACTCTATTATGTTATTGAGTTTAATAAACTCGGCAACCTTTGCAGGTGATATGACATCTAGGATCGCTACAGGATCCAACAATTTGAGGATAAGTCCACTCCTATGTCAAAATGGCCATAAAGTTAAAGTTTTGGAATAGGGACCGTAGTTTGCGAATAAGCAATTTGCAAATGAGCGCTTCCAAATGACAAGTTCGTGAATGAAAAGCTCGCGAATAGGTCAATTCGCGTAAGCTTGCAAATGAAATGTTAAAGCATTATTCGCTACTAAGGGAGTTTGCGATTAAACCATTCTCATGACTGTAAAGTGCAAGTTGGTAATTTTCGCTAATGGACTGATTGTCACCAGAGGATATCATTGCGAATGTAGAGTCTCGTGACTGTTACGTATTCGCGATTAGGTTAATTTTTTGCATACAACAGAAGATAAAGATTTGTATGCTTGTGAAGCTAAAATCTTCGACACCTACAGTTATGATTAGTGAGCATGTTTAGACATGCTATGAGCTACGTTAGGGTGGTAGGTCTAGGTTAGTGCATGACTTATGTAAGTCATCGGAACTGAGTAATGTTTCTAAGGAAACTAACATGTCAGGACACTTGGAGATGTCCATGATTGTAAACTCAATTGAAAGCTAGATCCCATGGGTTCAATGTTAGTGAACCACCATGCCCTTTGTTTGTCGATTACAGATATGATACACAGTGTCAACATAAGTCTAAGACTAGTAAGTGTGTCATATTAGAATCCTTAGTAGATGTAGACAAGTTTTAGAGCCATGTGAAGGCCCTTAGATGCCTTGAGGTGAGGTCTAACCATGACTTGTCTCATCAATTAGAAATTTTAAACACAGGCAAACTGGAATTAATAGCTCAATGAGGTAATAAGGTCAAGAAACCTTACGGTTGTTAAAAGTCAATTAAATTGATTAGTGCCCGTCGTCTTCTTGGAAATGACATTTTGAGTTAAGGCACGTAGGATATGAGGAGGCATTTGCAATAGTTGATCTGGTATCAACACCAAATGAGATGACATATGTATATAACTACTAGTAGGAGTTGACATATACAAATGTTAAGGATATGCTCAATTCTCGCAAACTAGTGGGGGTGTGATGCTAAACATATCGTTGTTAGTACCTCTATATCTAGGTTGTTAGATAAGACTCTACTAAGTTCTAATTCCTAGGAGGCCAATACTCTGATGGAATGTCCTGTATGTTTTAACATTATAAGCATGCTCGTCTTAGATGCTCACAAAATCATGATTGAATATTTTAGGATTCAAGTCAGATTAAGTTGACCTGTAGTTGTGTTTTCATTATTTGGGATTCAGTGTGTCCGGTATGTACAAGTCTAGTGAAACTGACTTAAGACACAATGGTAAGAACATGGCTAAGATGAGATTATTAATCTCATGAGCACAAGGTTGGAGTTTAATGCTCTGATAGCTCTAGAATTAGATTTTAAGATCTAAGAGAGCATTAGGATTCTAAACTGGTTAATTCTGTCTGGGATAGATGTAACTAGATTTTAGCATTTAACACTCTGTGTGAGTTATAGCTGAATGATAATCCACAGGTAGACCGATGGTCTATGTGAAGAATTTAGAATGATCTGTTCATACAGAATGATGCCTTGTGATTGTTTCTCTGCTTTTGAAGCTCCATATTGAATATGGATATGGAGGAAATCCACAAGATGGATTAAGCTTGTTAGGCAAGCCTCCAAGGTTGGACAAAGAGGAACAAATGAGTGTTTTATGGATACTAGGCCATAATCTTGTAAAGATTGGTATTCTAGAATACATGCCCCAAAGGACTAGTGAGTCCAAGTTCTAGATCTAGTAAGATCACATTTCTTTGAGTAAATCTTAGAAATAGTGGGGGTAAGGAGACCTGTATCAACAAACAATAGTGAGTCTGAGGACTGGTGAAAACCAAGAACCTCAAATGGATGTCAGTGTAGATAAAACCAAGCGTAATTGGTTCTGGCATATAGAAATCCAAATCTACCATAAGACCATGTGGCAATACACTGTTATACAGTGATGGATGATGCAATCATCAAGGTTGTGATGGTAGATGGTATGGATTATACTTAGGAGAGTGTAATGGATCTTCCTAGAAGGGTATACACCAATCAAGATGAAAAGAACTTTCAAATGAAACTCAGTTCTGATGGTGTAACAGAAGAATATCTTCTTTGTTGACTGACTGGTCACAGTTGTCGTCTTTGTTAGACAAAAAAACTTAGTTCTATGATAGATATCCTAAGTTTAATAAAATCTATCAGATGGTCATTCTAACTATGTAAAAATTTTTGATTATTCAATCAAATAAATCAAGAAGTTTTTCTTAAAAAGATAAACTCAAGAAAGCCATCACATGTGGTAGTTAGAAGAGTGTCATATCCAACAATGATTAAAAAGTGTTAGAAATCCTGAAGTGCATCAGGAGGAACACTAAATCATTGCATAATGTGTTGTATTACTCTCAATGGCAATGGATTTGGAATCCAGGTGATGCCTTGTTTGTCTGAAAGAACTAGTGAGAGTGGCATGTAATGCAACAATGTCTATGACATGAAAGTTTGTTAGTCAAGGATTGACATGAAAATACCTAGGGTTGTCATTGACTTCTATAGAACAAGTCTATCTATGGACAAATGGGATTGATGACACAATCCAGAATATTTAAGAAGAAAGCTCTCAGAGTACAGCTCAATGTGATTGAGTGTATCTCAACAGTAAAACCCGTGACATTGGCAAAAGTTAATATGAAATCAGCAATAGGCTGATGGAGATCTCAGTAACTAGAAACTCCGTCTAGAATGGCCTTTAGTAAGCCATGGACTATTCGAGTCTGAGATTATAGGAGTAGATACACGAGATGAACAGGCGGATGACATTAAATTGTCAAAAGTTTGGTTCAAATGTATCAGGGATACGAAGAAC
Source organism: Platanus orientalis (assembly GCA_025762735.1). Taxonomy (NCBI): domain Eukaryota; kingdom Viridiplantae; phylum Streptophyta; class Magnoliopsida; order Proteales; family Platanaceae; genus Platanus; species Platanus orientalis. The sequence continues at coordinate 11,422 of JAOXJP010096426.1, read as the reverse complement.
CATGAATTCCATCTAGAATGGATACGTTGGTGTCTGTGAACACAATAAATTACCTATTATGGGGTTCGGTTAAATCCAAATCCATGACTGCTAAGATAGGAGACAAGCTCCATGAAATCCTGAAGTAGTACGTGGTTTATTCCTTGGGAATCAGAGCCAGAAATCATGTTTGAGTGACTAGTAAGGAATGGTGATATTAGTGAACGCATAGATAAATATGCCATGAGCATTGACCATTCGATAAGTTCAGACAGAGATCTGACATATACCAGTGTTATGATTGTGTCTGAGTCATGTGGAACTCTATTGGTTACTGAGAGATGACTTGATGTTTGGTAAACCAGGATAGTGTGCCTGAAGCACGTGATGTACGTTATGTACTTGTTCAAGTCTGAATACATGTGAGACACTTATGTTTAGTTATCCAGGTTTGAACACTTGAAGGACACTTGCTAAGAAAGTTCAAGTAGAGGAACTTGATGGATAAAAATGTTAGACAATGACTTGATAAGTGTGATAAAGGCCTTATTTGAAAAACATGCATGTTAAAAGGTTTGCTACACGATAAGCCTAGGGCTATTTGAAGTATAGAACCATCCATCATGGTTAACCCGCTCTGTGTAAAAGGCTTAGGAGATTTTATTCTCCGAATGTCAAAAGGATCGGATAAACCTATAAGGTGGTGCTAATGGACACCCAACCTGGTTGTCTTAAGTTTAATGGAAAACCAACTTAAGCTGCCTAAAGGTTCAATGGGTAAACGAGTCAGTACTACGGGAAGCACAACCGTCACTTAATGACTATAGTCTGTTCCTATAACATTGTCACAGAAGAGATACTGTGGAGATGGGCTTCAAGCCTATAGTCTGGGACTGTGGATGGTTGTGGATGGAAGGATTAGAACCAAGTTAGATGGCAAGTTTGAGACTGCAATTGGTTGCTCTTAATGAGTTTAATCTGGTGAATTCGGTTGGGTTAAAATAACACCTAGGTTGAGCTGAAACATGCTCTGGATGAGTTGAAACAAACTCTAGTTGAGCTGAAACAAGCTTTGATGAGTTGAAACATACCTAATATGGGATGGAAATGCCCAAGTTAGGTTGAAACATACCCTAGTGGAGCTGAAACATGCTCATGATGGATCTCGAAAGAGTACATCATTACCTGAAGTTAGGTACTTTGATACCAAATATGATACTCACCTTTCTAAGGGTGGAGGCTAGTCACTTCTTATGAGATTAAGGTCGTCTCTAGAGCCTGTCAGTAAATCCGGGATAAGCACAGACTCAAAAATGCCGACCATAAGATGTGTAAACCCTCTCTACAGGACTGGGCGTGTAATGAGCTAGGTTTGTCTAAAGAGATACTAGTCCTAGGGTACTCCACTATGTTCTCAGATAGACAACAATTTATTATACAATGTGCTAGTTCCAAGGACCTCCACCATGCACTGATGCACAGTGACCTTGCTTATTGCTCGTAATACCTATTTTTAAAAAATTTCAAACAAGTGGGGGATTGCTGAAAACGGAAGGTCTTTATGATCATTAAATGGCATTAAAACACTTTCCCCAATTAACTGTTTTCAAATTTTGGTGTTTTCAAATTGTTCAAAAATTAGCTTTTGGGAATAGTCCCACATGGGAAACTTGGGAAAACTATTTGCACTATATAAGATTAAGTACTCCCACTACCTTGTGTATTTTGAGAGCCCTCTCTCTCTAGCTTCTTGCTACGATGTAGCAAGATGCATAGCACCTTGCGCACACGCACACGCACACGAGCACAAGCACGGGTGCGGGCAAGGGCGCTTGAGGCACACTTTGCACTTCGCATGTGTGTATCGTCACAAGTAGCATTAAGATAGCAAGACTCCTTTTTGCCATAGATTAAAGTGTGCGAATCATATGGAACCAAGTCCATTCGTCACGGATTGGAGTGCGCGAGTGAAATGAACCAAGTCCATTTGCCACGGGCTGGAGTGCACAAATGAGATGGAGCCACGGGCTGGAGTGTGTGAATGGGTTGTACCAAGGCCAACGAATGAGTGGCCCAAGTGCGCGAATGAGAATGACCAAGTCCATTCGCCACGGGCTGCGCTCATTCGCGACGGCTTGGAATGGATTCAGAGTTGCATCTGAAAAAAGAAAGGCACATTCTGAAGGTCCATTTGCCCATTCTTGCCTGATTGATTGCCACCCGAATTTGGACAAGTGTTCAGGGTGGTTGAGGGCTTCTAAAACGGGTCAAAGTGAGCTAAAACCCACTAGTTAGAAAGTGTGGGAAGGAGAACAAGGAAAGGTAGCCAGAGAGGAAGAAAGGAAGAGGAAGAAGAGGAGGAGAAGAAGAAGATGGCTATGGGCTTAATAGCTCGCGAATGACTTCTCTCTCTTTCTCCCTTTCACTTTTTGTCCTTGGACCTAAGGTCCGTTTTGCACATGGACTTGCTCCCTTGCAAGAGGTGGCAACTTGAGTCCATGGGCTCCAAATCCTCACACAATAGTTCCTTTAGAACGACATTGTGTTGGAGGTCCTTGTTTTCGTGACTTAGTTTTGACATATGATGTTCACCTTCCTAAGGCGAAACTCTGCCAAAATTTTAATAAAATTTGGACATGTTTTTGTCACTTGATTTTATGCATACCTGACCATGAATGGGCAATAAGTTGTATGGGAGGTATCAGGTCTCTCTGAGGAGTGTACCTCGTTGAGAGACAGGACATGGTTTGAGCTTGGTTGTATCACGGGGTTAGCAAGCTTACAGTCCTTTGCACATAAAGTGGGAGGCCTCGACTATCCTCAAGAAATGCAATAACGACACCTCCATGTCTTAGATCAGTCTGATAGAATTACATTTAGCTTGATTCCCTATAAATGGGGTATATAGGCAGCCTGAGCACGAGAAGACCGATGACACAACTACAACCTAAAGACCATAAAATCCACTCTATTATATTATTGAGTTTAATAAACTCGACAACTTTTGAAGGTGATATGACATCCAGGATCGCTATAGGATCCAACATGTAGACCGCACCAATTGAAACTATATTAGATGCCAATACCAACATATTTTCCTTGTTCAAGATTCCCCCAAAATCTTTCAAGCAAAATTAGGTCCTAGTACACTGTGTTGGTCTGAAACACCGTCCATGTTAGTACTAAGCAACTTCCTGTTAGAAAAATATTTAGGGGACTACATGGATCGTATCTATTCAAAGGCGTAGTTTAAAAGTCGTTTTCTTCAAGACGTTAATCATCTCTTCTCGGTACATCAGGGTTCTAATGATTAAATCTCCAAAATACAATTGAGTCATACTTTTTTTCTTATATGTTGCTTGCACTCGTAACGAACAACTAACATTACTTCACATACATTGCTCATAAATATATATAGAGAAGATAAACCCAACATAATTTTGTTCTTTCTCAAAAGACACCTCTAAAACCCATCACTTTGTATATTTAAAAAACAAAGTTGTATAACCCATAGGTTTTCATGTTTTTCTCTAATGTCCAACTCTCTTTATATATATATATATATATATATAAACCAATTATAACATCCATGAATATTATCATTTAATATTAAATTCTCATATTCAAAGCAATGCCCATTAGGTAATAAAATAAAATATTATAACTATTCTTAACATTTAAAGCATAATTTTAATAATATTAAATCTCAACCGTTTCACAAATGTAACCATATTACTTAATTATAAAATAGTCACTTAATAAAATATTATTTAAAAGATGCATGTCACCATTGGTGGCCCATTAAAACAATATCAGTTACATTAGAATTTGTAACAGTTTTTATTTAAAATATTTTAACTCATCAAGTAACAAAAAATAAATATTTAAATGTCATTGACTTTCAACGGTTGCATATAAAGATTTTGAATCATTAACATATGTAACCACTATCTCATTCAAATATGGAATAATGATTATATTATTATTTTGAAATTATAATTTACTAACATTTCCTTGGCCAAATAGGCTAATAATTCTACAAGACTGGACCATCTTATTTTACTTCCCTCTATTCCCCAACTCTTATTTCCTGAACTAGATCAATTTTACTTTGTGCAACCCACTCCTCTTATTTCTCACCAGCTCCTCTTCATTTGGCTAAAGCCACCCTCAGGGGCACCGGTAAGTCGCCTTTGCTGGAACCGGTACTCTCTCCCCCCCCCCCCTCCCCCACTTCTTAACTGTTTTCTTGCCATTCTTAGTCTTAATGCTTTTGAGAGGGCCTTGAGTAAGTGTTTCTATAATGGGTGTTAGTAGGGCTGTCAATGAGCTCATGAGCTGAGCTTAAGCCTTGTTTTAAACTTGCAAAGCTGAGCCTGAGCCTCCAGTTGAGCTCGTTTAGCAAAGTGAACCTGATCTAAGCTGCACTAGACTCAAGTCGCTAAGAGTTCAGCCTATTAAGGCTCTTGTATATGTATATAATTAAAATAGATAAATCTTATTATATCATATATATATATATATATATATTTGATAGATAAATATATTTATACATTAATATTCGTAGATATAGCTATGGGCTGTGGGCCTGTTTCAACCAGCTTTGGGAGCATGTTTGGCTCATGTACTACTGGGTTTCAAGATTTGGGCCAGAAGCAGTAACCTTGAGTTTGGTGAGCTGAGCCAAGCTTACCTCAATCTTAATGAGATGAGCCTGAATGCCGTGATGAACTTGAGTCGTGACTGATCCTTGTGTGATGAGCCTGAACTGAGCTGCGCAAAGCTCTGCTCAGCTCATTGATACCCCTAGGTTTTAACACTTTCAAGTAAGAGTTTCTAAAATAGGTTTTAGGCCCTGGGTTCCCCTCCAATGTTATTCATAAAATCAATGAATTACCATTCCCTCCCTTTCTGTTAACAACAATAAAATAGAATGCTTTAGCATCATAAATGAAGTCTGTTATGTATAACGAAATCATTTTATGCATACAGCAATTTAGGTACAAGACAATATCGTCCTCAGATTTCAAAGCCTCTTATTGTTTTTATACAAGTGCTGTCAGTCTTTGATGTATGCATGCTTCAAACCCGCTCTCTCAGCTTTACGCGCAGTTGCATAAGCGGAAAGCCTAATGATAGATAGTCACTTAAGAAGTTTGTACAAGATTTACTTTGTTACAGTTTGCAGCTGAAAGGTAGGAGCAGACAGGAGAAGCAGGAAGAGCTCCACAAATGGCATCTCAGGTTAAAGAGATTGACACTTATCCTTGACAGCTAGGGCTGCAGCTCTATACCAAGCCGCTGCAGCCATAGCTCCCGGATCTGGAACTAATGCAAGGATCTCTCCAGAGACATATGAGGAACGGCCAGCCTACAGAAACATAGCAGGCCAAATCTTTTAAATACATAAATCAATAAAGCAGTGTATAAAATATTTAAAGTAGTTAAATGGAAGATGATCTGTAATCACAATCATATTTGTAACAGCAGTGAACATGAGGTCATAATTACCTTATTCACAGTTAACAGTTCGGTCAACATGGTCAGAAATTCGCCAAATCAATTTAATTTAATGAAAATAGCCTAATTTGATCACATAATTCGCTAAATGGGTTTATGGTTAGCAGGCGTTTTAGGGAATTTTCTTTAACCATGCCTGAGATACACATAGAGACAGCTGGGGCCTGAATCCTACTTGAGGTCTTTCAAGCAAATATCCAACACCAAAATAACCATCTGATCTATAAACCTAACATTTTTATTTTTATTTTTATTTGTTTTCAACAGAGCACTCATCTAGTGCAGGATCCTGAACGAAGCAGGAACATATGGTGGGGGATCCCACTCCAAAACACTTTCCCTGCACTTTACGGTTGAAGAATCAGACATGCAGGGAGATCTAAATGGGATAATGTACCCAATGTGAACCGTGGTCATGATTTATAATACTCATATTATAAAACTTTTCCACATTTGATTGCGGTGAAGCTTCTAATTTTGTATGTTACATGCCAAAAGCAGGAAGGGAAGAAAGTGTTCAATTGGATACTCTCACCTGTGCCTGCATGTGTTTGGTGGACTCTGCACCACTTAGTGCTGCTTCAGATGAGAGAAGAAAAGCAGTGGAAGGATCATCCCCTGCATCTAATCTCTATACAGATGGGAGAAGAAATGATGGATTTATCAATATAAAATCTCAGGCAATCAAGTACAAAATGCAAAACAGAGCACACATTGATGACCTCTCGAAGAACTGCTGATGCAGGAATAACGGCATCCAACAATGTGCGATAACCTGCACGAGCTCCTCCATATTTACTGACTGCATCGATGGATGCTTCAAGTGCATCAGCCCCTGGAACAAGAAAGAGCTGTTAAGTCAAGGCCTGTTAATCTGTCAGAATTGTTAAACTGGGTGCATCATCTCACAGTGTATGGATGTCACCACTGAGAGGGTACTTGCTTTTAACTTTGCATATGCTGCTTTACAGAATATATTATATCTGCACAAAGAAAAAGATGGAAAGATTTATGACCAAAAGTGAATGAACCCAACATGTTTTACGACCGTCCAAAATGAACGAACCTAATACACAGAAAATAGTGGTCAAAATATGGCCATCAGTGTTTCCTTTGAACACAGATTTCTGAACTAAATTTAGTATAAGGCAAGGAATATTACATGATGCCACTTGTTCCTCCCATAACCCTTTTAACAGAAGACCCAATTTCACTGACTGTTTCCACAGCATCGTTCAGTGGATAACTGCAAAACAAAAAAAAACATGAGGTTATTAAGTTCCTCAACAAGAAGTCTATACTGATTACTGGAAAGATGATCATCTTGAACCGATAATCGAACCTTTTGTATTACAGATCTATAAGGGAAAACATCCTATTTCTGCATATGAGATGATCTCATGTTTCAGATGTCATGGATCCTGTTCAGCCACTTTCACTGTTTAATCCACATTAATGTAAGCAACTAAATATATATTGCTTAGGCCACACATTTCAAACGTTTAAACTGTGAAATCAACCAAGAAAGTATGTTGCTTAAGTTATACTGTTGTAGTGTATAGGTTCATGAGATCATACACATATGGGTACATGTGTCTAGTATTGTACAAGGATATACTTGTAAATACCCTTCTTTTGTATTGTATCATTTTTATATAACACACAAGGTATGTGAGAGTAGAACATACAACTCTCCATAAGTATTTTCCCCCAACCTTTCTTCTCTTCTTCTTCTTCCTCCACAAACCTAAGCATCCACACAGCAGAAATCCAGTTGGTATAAGAGCCATACGATCTTATTGTTGCAAAGGTTTTCAACCAACACAGGGTTTGCTGACGTCAGGGGTTTACTAACACCAGTGTCTATGGATGATGACAGCAGATGGTTGGAGGACATGAAACTTCTCCCATTGGATCCTTTTGATTTTTAGAGAATTATGGTGAAAAGTATCATCTGATTTGGCATTGTTTAGAAGAAGCTATGTATTTTTCGAGGTATTTTTTGTATTCTGCCCAGATCTATTAAATCTCTTTGATCCGACTGTTTTTTTTTATTTGTTTAAAGATCACAAATGGAGTCATCGTTTTTCTCATACGATTCATCCAAAACAAACCTCACTTGTTTTGCTGAAGATTTGGGCGACTTATGTCCATTTTCTTGAGTTTGGTTACCACCAGGTACCATATGAAGGTTTATTTTTGGTTAAAAAATGCTTGGATCTGGTTCATGACATCTCCTCTTGGTTATGTTTCTTCTGTGAAGGTTGTGCTTTGGGTATTTGTTTTCCCTCGATTTTTTTTTGGGCATATAGTGACTGTAGTTGTATATTTTCTCTAATGGCAGCCTCTCCATAGCACCTGTGTGGAGTATTTTGTGGCATAGCGGGCATATTTTAGTGTTTGCGGCTCGCATATGGTGATCAGTGCTGTTTCAAAGTGTTGGTTGTGGTGATTGGTGTTATCTCAAAGTGGTTGAAAGTCGATATCAAGATTTGATACCACTTGAAATTTCCCCATGTCAATATCTGAATTGATCCTAAATGGGGGAGGGGTAAATAGGATCCTTTTTCTTTTCACTTACATTTTTTTTATTATTTAGCTTAATTTAACTAATTCAATTACAGTTAATTTGACTATTTTAGCACAATTGTATAAACCAACTTAAGATCCTACTTTATTCCACTTAATTCGATTCTTGTAAGTTTGACTACTTAGCACATGAATTAACATAAGAAATTGTATAAGCTTGGTATGCAATAAGCAATACGACACAAGTAAATAAATCATGCAATCAAACAATCACACAAATAGGCACACAATATTTATAGTGGTTCCGGCAGCCCTCCAGTCCCTACTCCACTTCTGGCAAGCTCTTGATGCAATATAAAGGGGAAGATACCAAAAATTGATGTAGAATAATTTCCCAAAGCCTCAAATAATTTAAATAAAGGAAGCAGAAGCAAAATAAATCAAGAATAGAGTTTAGAAACAAACAAGTAGGTATGAAAATTTAAGAATCAGAAAATAAAATAACAGAAAGAAGATGAGGAGTTTAGAAACACAATAAAATCAGTTCCCAGTGACAACGATGGATGCCAACGTGTCCGGTGACTCCGATGGGCACTTCTGCTCAATTCATACCCAATGACTCCGATGAATGCACACGTGTTCAGTGACTCTGATGGACAATCTAAGATGTGTGTATGGAGAAATCGTAGTCTTCGCACATACCTCTTTAAAAGAAAATATAAATTATACTCAATTCGATGGAGAGACCCCTTCTTTGTAGATAGAAAATGATTCGCCACTTAAAAACACTCTCAAAGCTTTCCAATAGGTTTAACTTTGGGTAGGAAAGCTAGGTTGCACGACCTCACTCAAGTTTTCTACTAAACAAACGGCTAGGGTTTCACCTTTTTTTTTCTTCATAAAATTGCTACTTAAACGTTGGGAGGACTTCTCTTTTTATACAGTGATCAAAATCATCACATCGAAGATCCCCATTGGTAAAAAATCCACCCATTGCGAGTTACAATTTGGAAAGATTTTGTGCGATCTGGAAACTTCGATCAATGGAGTAGGCTTCGATCAATTGAATGGCTCTCAGCCAAGATACCATTCTGGTCAATCAATCCAGAACCTTTTAATCGATCAAATGGGTTTTAGCTCCCAGACCCATTTGATCAATCAATCGAAATATTTTTGATAGATCAAACCTGTCAATTCAAAATATTTTTACCTTTCAAGTTCAACCTTTGGGTATCTACCTAAGGTTCATGGGGAAGGTCTCTATGTTCCTCTTAGGGTCATTGGTACAGGTCTTACCCATGCTTACTTACCATTCAATCTTTTGAGTCAATTTACCTTTGAAGTGTGGGGTTGGCTTCCAAAGGTACCCTACTTTGGAGCTTGAGATATGTTTGCAATTCTTCACTTGGTATCTTTAATGTCACTTGCCTCTATGGTCCTTTCCTCATTCGGTCTTGTAAATTGTTCCTCTTAAAGTTCTTCTTGAACTTAAGACTTACATGACTCATGCATTACACTTACAATTGCATACATGTAAGACTACATACATGGACTAATTACATACATGTACTTTTTACACTTGGAATGGAATTGACAACTTACAACTACATATTACATTAACAGTGGAATGCTCTCGTGTGCGTTCATTTTGTAAATCTAATGGCCCTTGAAGTCTTTGAATTCTTCTACAAGTGATTTTGTGGAATGTTTTCCTAGTGAAAACATCAATCAACTAATATTTAGTTTGGACAAATGGTATACAAATACGGTCTGCTTTCAGATTGTCCTTGATAAAATGACGATCAACTTCAACATGTTTGGTTTTATCATGCTATACTGGGTCATAAGCAATACTAATTGCAGCCTTGTTGTCAAAATAAAGATGCATGGGCTCAAGATCATGAAGACCACACTCTGTAATCAACATTCTCAACCATAACAATTCATAAATACCATGAGTTACAACCTGAATTCAGATTCAACACTTGATCTAGCAACAACGAACTGTTTCTTACTTCTCCATGTAACTAGATTGCCTCCAACAAATGTACAATAACTAAATGTTGATCTTCTATCTAAAATAGATCCTACCTAATTAGCATCAATATAAGCTATCATTCGATGATTCCCATTCTTCTGATATAAAATACCTTTACCAGAATAACCCATAAAGTATCTTAGCACTCGATTAGCTGCCTCCATATGAGTTTGTGTAGGTGCATGAATAAACCGACTAATTACACCTACTGCATAAGAAATATCAGGTCTGATCAAAGATAGATAAATGAGGTGTCCAACCAAACGTTGGTATCTTCCTATAGAAGTGTAAGGGTATAGATGTCAATATATTATTGTATACATACTATATACGGTATATCATTAAAAATATAAATAATATTGTAGTGGTGTAGAGTGAAGACTACACACATATTCTCCCATATCATCATTTATTCTTCTTCTTTTTATGTTTTTCCCTTTATATGTCTCATCAAACCTCAATCTAAACTCCAACTTGGCATCAAGCGTATGAGCATTGATCAGGATTGAAGACAGTATGCAAGAGCTAAAAAACCAGTGCTGACGTTAGTGCTTGTACGGCTGACGTAAGCAATTTGTACATGTGTCTGAGGTTAAGGAACCCATGGTATGGTTTGTGGGGATTTAAAGAGATTTGTGATCAAATAAGCATGTTTTTCGAACAGTTTGTTCAAAAATTGAAACCCTAGTTTTGTTTTTTAAGAATTAACCGATCCGATCATTAGGAAGTGTTTGAGGTCGATTACCACAAAAGGAGTAGTCATTTTTTCATGTTGATTAAAGAAGAAACAATGATATGAGAAAATATGTGTAGTCTTCACTCTACACCACTATAATATTATTTATATTTTCTTAATGGTATACCATATTCAATACATGGTTCAAAATCTCGTGCAATATGGGTCATATCGCGCAAGACATACCTATATCGCAGCTCCACGAGACAAAACAGGGTTATACCACGATATATCGACCCCAGACCAATTTATCGTGAGACGTATCATGCGATACACACGTGTCCCACGGTATGTGTGCCTATTTTCCTTGTTTTCTCTTTAAAATTAAGGAAAGGGTGTTTCGCGTCTCGTAGTCGAAGGGTACTCATATCGCAAGCTCTTAAATTCTTCCAAAAATCCATTTTTGTTGCAATTTTTTGCTTGATTTTTCTTTCATTGCCTAAATTTAGGACTCCATTTAAGTCAAATTCGTTTCATAAGGTAGATTTGAACCGGATCGAAGGATCGAACCCGAAACCCCAAATCTCAACAAAAATTTTGGTACTCTATTTCTTCTCTAATCCTTGTAGATTTTTTATATGTTATACATTTGTGATAGATCTACACATTCATGGAAAAAA
>JAOXJP010096425.1:0-28495 GCA_025762735.1 Platanus orientalis | reverse complement strand
TTCAACTTTCTTAAGAATATGTATACACAAGGCATTCACTATATTTTTGTTTATTTTTAATTCTCATTGGTCATTGACCCTTGTTACAATCCCAAAGGTTAAGAGCCTAGCCTAACTCGTTTCTATCAGTGCTACAGCTTTTGGCATATTGGTTAGGTTAATATCAATTGGTATCAGAGCCAATACCACATCTGAGTTCGAGTTATGAAATGGGTGACTTGAGAAGATGGTAACCTGTACCAGAGTAAGAGCCACTATAGTGTTAAAAGGGTTACCTGATTTAGAGTGAGAGCCGTTACAAAATGGTGGAAAACACTACCTAACCAGAGTTAAAGCCGTCACAGGTGGAAATGGCTACCTAGATGAGAAGCCAAAGTGAGTGTCCCCACAAAATGGAGCCGTCAAGACATTGACTGCAGAGGGGCTTAACGTGTTCCTATTAGTCCTAGGGCTTTTGGCATATTGGTTAAGTCAGGGGCTCATTTTCATTGTCAAATGGTTCAACTAGCCAGTCCAGTCATGTTGTTATGATACTAGTTTTGAAAGAAGAGGGGAATAACAGACGTTTGTTACAGTCTATCCCAATTATTAATAGATTAGCATGGGCTGGGTCCTGGTTCTTGTATCCTTGAACTGAGCTTGATCCAATTCGCAACTGAGTAGGAATTGGTCAATCCCAACCCATATATAGAAACATGCTTGGGTTCAGACAGGCTAGCCCTATCATTCAACGGATTATCCCAAATCGCATCTCCCCTTGATGTAAGATCAATTAGATCCAAAACTTACAATTATCCAATACGGTAGCGTTGTGAACAGAGAAAAAAATACGGGAAAAGGCTCCAAAATGGGAAACTACATAGATTAGATGGCTGTGATTGCCAACTGAATGTCAATCATGGTTCACGACTTGGAAAGTGGAACTATTGGAATTATGGAATAACACCAGCAAGCAACATCAAGCATGACTTTGAGATAAATAAAGAAATAAACAAAAAAAGGGAAAACACTATTTTCATCACCAAACCTTTATCTATCTCAACTCTTAAGTTCTCAACTGCCAATTACATATGTTCCATATCTCTAATGATGAACCAACTTCAAAGCTAATTAGTATTATTATTGTTTATGATATGTAGCCCAAAGTCTCGATCAAGAACTGATTATCTTAGCATAAGTAAAAGCTCATTTATCACTTCATTCATGTCAACTAATCCTCAATAATATCTTCTTCAAGCTCTGATGATCCGGCCAGAGTTCTAATGGATGATATATGACAAACACTGCATAAGAATCCAGTATCGTCAAGGTGACGCTGCTGGTGATCGGCATGCCGGTTACAATAAGGCCTTTTACACAGGTTGCATTTAGGGAGCCAAAGCCAGCAATCAGAACACAAGAAATCCATGCAGACTGTCTCTCCCAGCTCCTTTAAGTCGACACATCCACCACATTCCTCACACCTTGGGATGCAAAGGCTACAACCTCTACATTCATTCATTGACTGCTCCTTCTTCCTCTTGCATTTCTCCCTTGCGCAGTCAAAAACTGGCCTTACATAATTGCACGTTGGGCAGGTCTCGATGTCGATCGGATGAGCAGAGTCGTTGTGTCGGAGCGGCGAAAAACGTCTGTAGTCAAGAAACATGCTGGGCTGCTTCTGCTGCTCTTGTTGCACCTTAAGACAAGAGTAGAGAGATTTAACGTGTTCGCTAGTTAGGCCGTAAAGACCATGCAACTTCAAGCTCTTCAAATCTTGGTTATGCTCAGTCAGCATCTTCACTATTTTCACAATCCCATCTGCCGTTAAGCCAGTGCAGTCTGGTACATAGAGCTGAACCAAAACACCAACATCGATCAGTTTTGTTATGTAGGCAATGGTGGGCGTCCCTCCTCATAGGAGGTGGGACCCAGGCCCAAAGGGGCAAAAGAGTCTTTGACTCTTGCTAAGACAAAAACAAGAGAAAAACAGGGCAGCTGTGATTTTGTGAAACCGGTAGGGGAGAGAAGAGAGAGAGAAAAAAACAAGGGTTTTGGAACAAGGAAGAAGAAGAAGAAAAAGGGGTTTGTTGATTCTTTTTCTCATGCCTTTGGGTGATTGAAGGTACCAAAACAAGATTCCTCTTCTTGTTTGGGTGTTTGGAAGTGAGAGATTTCTTCTTGGGAAGAATAGAAGAAGATTAAAGAAGAAGGTGTAAAGATTGGGGTTTCTTCAAGGGATTGTGGGTATATACAAATCCAGGTCATTCTCTTCAAGGCTTCTCAGTGTACTTTCTTGTATTAGTGAGATCCAACCTTGTACCCATTTCATATTTCATTTAGTAGAATATTTTGTCTGGACAAGTGCCTCGTGGTTTTTCCTTTTTGGTTTTCCACGTTAAAAATCTTGGTTTATTGTGGTGTGTTTTCTTTTATTATTTGTTTTGCTAGTTCTTGTGATTATATATTGCATTCTATTTCCATTTGATTGTTGCTCCATTGATTTGTACAAGGGGATAGGGAAAGTGCAGTTTTCCCAATAAGTGGTATCAGAGCCTAGATTGAAAGGGGTGTTGTGTGTGAATTAAATGGAATCAAATACAGGAAGCTGGATGATTAGCCTAAATGAAAATGATTGGAGTATTTGGAAAGCAAAAATGAAGGATTTTCTATATTGGAAAGGTTTATATGCTCCTATTGAAGATGATAAAGCCAAACTAACTGGAACGTCAGATGATGATTGGAAAAAGTTAAACCAAAAAACTATTGATATAATTCGACAGTGGTTGGATGATAGTGTTTTTCATCATGTATCAAATGAGGTTTTGGCACAATTTCTTTGGAAAAAACTAGAAGATTTGTATGAAAGAAGGACCGTCGGCAATAAAGCTTTTTTTATTAGAAAGTTAATGAACTTGAAGTTCAAAGAAAGGGGTTTCATTGTAGAGCAATTGAATAAAATGCAAAGCATTATGAACCAATTGACATCCATGAAGATGGTGTTGGAGGATAAACTTCAAGCTTTGTTATTGTTTAGCTCCTTACCGGATAGTTAGGAGACTCTAGTAGGATCTCTTAGCAACTATGCTCCAGATGGAGTTGTGATTATGAGTTAAGTTACTAGTAGCTTATTGAATGAGGAAACAAAAAGGAAATCTATGAATTCCTCACATTTCAAAGCTCTTGTTACAGAAAGACGAGGGAGAAGCGCAAAAGTAAAAATCCTGAACACCGTGATAAATCAAAGGAAAGGTCTAAGTCAAGAAAAAGAATTACTTGTTATCATTGTGGCAAGCCAGGGCACATTAAAAAGAATTATTGAAACCTTAAGAAAGAAAAGAAGGAGAATGATGAAGAAAAAGACGACAATGAAACCACTACAGTTACTTCTAGTGGTGATATTATTATCATTTTATCTTATGAAGAGACATGTCTTAGTCTCACAAGTGATGCAGATTGGGTGATTGACATTGGTGCTTTATTTCATTATACTCTACAAAGAAATCTCTTTATTCCATACCATTTAGGTAATTTTGGTGTTGTGAGGATGAGAAATAGTAGTATCTCAAAAATTATGAGAAAAGGTGATGTGCATGTTGAGACCAATGCCGGTTGCAAGTTAGTGCTCAAGGATGTGAGACATGTACCCAATCTTCGGCTTAATCTAATTTTTACGAGAAAGTTAGATGAAGAAAGTTACAACAACTTTGGTGGTGGTAAATAGAAACTTACCAAAGGGTCTCTTGTGGTGAAAAGATGACAAAAATGTTGCTCATACAAGACTCAAGCACACAGGTGCAAGGATGAGCTAAACACAGTAGATAAAAAATCTACATATTTATGGCATAGGCAACTAGGCCATATGAGTGAGAAGGGACTATAAATTCTTACAAAGAAAGATCACATTCTCGGTATTAAAGGTACTCATTTAAATCAATGTGTTGATTATTTGGTTAGTAAGCAACATAGAGTATATTTACATAAAAATTTACCACATAAAAACTTAGATGTTTTGAAATTGGTGCATTCTGATGTTTGTGGTCTTATGATAGTCAAGACTCTTGGTGGTGCATCTTACTTTGTCACTTTCATAGATGATGCTAGTGGGAAAGTATGGGCATATGCATTGAAGACCAAAGATAAAGTTTTAGAGACTTTTAAGCAATTTTATGCTCAAGTTAAAAGGAAAACAAGAAAGCTTTTAAAGAGCATTTGCACAGATAATGATGGTGAGTATAGAAGTCCATTTGAAGAATATTGTAGAAAACATGACATCCTTCATGAGAAGACTGTTCCCAAGACTCCACAGCATAATGGTGTTGTAGAAAGAATGAATCGCACCATTGTGAAAAAGCACGTTGTATGTTCTTACATGCTAAGTTACCAAAAATCCTTTTGGGGTGAGGTAATGAACATTATAGTCCATTTGATTAATTTATCTCCATTAGCTCCCTTAAATGGAGATGTTGCAAAAAAAAGTATGGAGGAAGAAAGATGTCTCTTACGGATACTTGAAAGTGTTTGGTTAAAGGGCGTTTGTGTATATACCCAAGGATGAGCGGTCCAAGCTTGATGATAAATCAAAGCAATGTATCTTCATCGGTTATGGAAATGAAGAGTTTGACTATAGGTTATGGGATCCAATTAGAAAGAAGTTAATCAAAAGTAGAGATGTGGTCTTTCTTGAAATCCAAAATATTGAAGATTGTGAGAAGGTTAAGAAGCCACAACCTATTGTTAATGACTTCGTCGATATCGATCCAACCCCTCCTCCAGTAGCACATGATGATGGGGGAGAAGTGCAAGATGAGCATGATGATGTTGTTCATGAGGACAACATTCCTACAGATGATGTAGAGTAGGAGTAGCCCCCTCAAGAGCCACCAGTTAAACATCATAGGAGAAGGTCTGTTAGAGATCGCTAACCTTCAAAGAAATATTCACCTCATGAGTATATTTTTCTTACAGATGGAGGTAAACCAGAATACTATGATGAAGCTTCAAAAAATGAATGTAAGGAATAGTGGTTGAAAGCAATGTAAAAGGAGATGGATTCTCTACATAATAACTGCACTTATGATTTGGTGAGACTATCAAAAGAGAAAAAGGCTCTCAAGAAAAAATGTATCTTTAGGTTGAAGACTGAATAACATAGCTCAGAACCAAAGTACAAAGCAGGATTGGTTATGAAGGGATTTAAACAGAAAAAAGGGCATTGATTTTGATGAGATATTTTTTCCCATTGTGAAAATGTCATCTATACATGTCATATTGAGTTTAGCTGCAAACATGGATCTTAAAATTGAGCAACTTGATGTCAAGGCTGATTTTTTCCATGGTGATTTAGGGAAAAAGATCTATATGGAGCAGCCAAAAGGATTCGAAGTCAAAGGAAAAGAGCCCATGGTTTGTAAGTTGAAGAAAAACCTATATTGGTTGAAGAAAGCTTCAAGGCTATGGTACAAGAAGTTTGATTCATTTATGATGGATCATGGGTACAAGAGGACAGCTTCAAATCATTGTGTATTTACTAAATATTTCTCTGATGGTGACTTAATTATCTTGTTGCTTTATGTTGATGACATGCTGATTGTTGACAGGACACTAGCAAGATTGACAAGTTAAAGAATGAACTGAGCAACTCTTTTGCAATGAAAGAGTTAGGTCTAGAAAAACATATTGTGGGCATGAAGATTTCTCATGATAGGAAAGCAAAAAAAACTATGGATATCATAAGAGAAGCACATTGAAAATGTGCTTCAAAGATTTAGCATGGATAAAGAAAAGTCAGTCATCTCTCCACTTGGTGCCCACTTCAAGCTATGTTCCAAGCAAAGTCCTTCACGTAAAGAAGAAAAACAAAAAATGGAAAAAGTTCCTTAAGCATCAACAATGAGAAGAAAAGGGGGTTTGTTGATTCTTTTCCTCATGCCTTTGGGTGATTGAAAGTGCCAAAACAAGGTTCCTCTTCTTATTTGGGTGTTTGAAGGCTGGAGATTTCTTCTTAGGAAGAATAGAAGAAGATTGAAGAAGAAGGTGTGGAGATTGGGGTTTCTTTAAGGGATTATGGGCATACACAAATCCAGGTCATTCTCTTCAAGGCTTTTTGGTGTACTCTCTTGTATTGGTGAGATCCAACCTTGTACCCATTTCATATTTCATTTAGTGGAATATTTTTTCTAGACAAGTGTCCTATGGATTTTCTCTTTTGGTTTCTCACGTTAAAAATCCTGGTGTATTATGATGTGTTTTCTTTTATTATTTGCTTTGCTAGCTCTTGTGATTATATATTGCATTCTATTTCCATTTGGTTGTTGCTCCATTGATTTGCATAAGGGAGTAGGGAAAGTGTGGTTTTCCCAATAGGCAAGTCCTATACAAGCTTCAATTTTGTGTAAACCATGCCTAACAATGACACTTGCCTATTGAACTTGACACTCTAATTAATTGGCCATATCAAATTATATAGATGCATTTCATGTCATAAATAAAGTTATATTCATGCAATTAGATGGGCAAATTGAAATGTAAGTTTAAGATCGAGCTTATTAATTCAATGATTCTTGAAGATAGTCAGAAGCCTCATAAGGATATGGTAACCGGAGTTTTTTTGTTTATTTCGTCATCAAAATCCTTATAGAGCTTGTAAGTGGACTAGTCTTTAGGCGTTGAGCTCTAATTGGAACTCAACATAGCCAAATTTATGAAAATATTTCCTCTACTTTTTTTTTCTTATATATGTGGGCTAAATGTAATTTGTACAGTCTTTAGTGTTTTTTCCAGGTAAAGATGAAGCTAAGCAAACTATTATGGCCTTTATCTTGGGGTTCTATATAGGTATAAGGCATGCTCTCCCTGATGTATATTGGTGTGCCTCCCATGGCAACAAAGTTATTAGCTTTTGACAGTAATCCAATCCTTGATCATACGTAAAAGAGAGGCTGAATAGCTGGGCAAGAAAACATGATATATTTTTTGTTAAGGCCACTTAGGCCTCTTACTATCACAAAGGGTGAACCCGCACTACCACTAGAAGAGAGGGTCAAACATCAACCCAATCCATTGGGGATGCCACCTAGGGGACTTCAAAAATTAGAGCATGGCTAGTAGAAATTGATTGCATCCTTAGAACCATTATAGAGAAATATTATTGATTTGACAAGGCAACTAGCTTATTACACTTCAATTGAAGGAAGAACATGAGAAATTTTCAAATGAATGGTAGACAATTCTACAAATCATTATATATATAAATAATTATCGGATTTCTTATAACACCAAATTTCGAGCCTTTGTATGAGGCAAAATTCGTTGGACAAATTACCTAGCCGTTTTTATAGGTTAATTTATTATTTTGTGAGTGGGGACTAAAACTCCAAGTTTGATAGACTTGTTAATTACAACCATTTAACACAGCCAACCTCTAATTAACTCCAAGTTTCTTGACTTGTATTATAAAATAGAGTTGTAGGAATATAGATAAGAAGAGAGGAAAAGAGAATATGATATTCTTATATATATGTATAATTACACTCGCTTATGCACAAGCAAGTTTACCTATCAACGATTTGAATAATCCTTAAGCTTCCTATGATGTCTTCCTCAGGGAGATGGCAGAGGTATAATAGACGTGCTCTCTCCTATTTTTGGAAGAGAGGTGACTTGCAAACCTTTAATGGGTAGATGTAGCTTGCCTTGTGATGAGTATTCAAAGTTTCTTCAACTTCTAAACTCTTTCTCTTTCTCTATTTGTCTATATCTCTTCTGTCTCTATCTCCTTTTTCCATGCATGCATACTGATACTTATAGGCACCAGAAATGAGTTAGAGAAGAGTCCCTTTTTAGGAAGAACTCTATCTGTTTCTGTTGGAATGGGATTCTTCAGATCTTATCCCTAGGATTTAGGTGATTCTTCTATGTGAGAATCCACCTTCTTCCATCTTCTGGGTAGTTGAAGGACTCACAAGAGTCATGGCTATCCAAAATAACCACCCCGAGAAAAGATATAACCCAATTTTTATTTTCTAGTTTCTACAATACGCGAATGTGAACAGTGCATTCGCACACACTTTTAAGGCAAAAGTGAATATTTGAACTCTTCTGATTGCGAGCGAATGAGACAATGAATTTCCATTCACCAACAAGAGTGTGGCAAGTTTCATATCATATTGGCATTCGCGCGTACTTTTCGGCTTCTACAGTTGCTCCCTCGAAAAATGTGTTGCAAGTGTTGTAAGGAGATAGTGCATTTTTCGAAGAAAAAATAACACCCTTTAGTTATTTCTATCGATATTATTTCTTTATTTATTCCCGGGACTTTTCAAATTCCTTGTATTTTGACAAATATACCCTCATGAGTATATAAGTCTTGTTTCTTCTTCCTCAGCTCATCTTTTCAGAATTCGTTCATAGTAAAGTTTCCTAAGACATCTAGATTTTCTTTCCCAATTCTTAAAAATGTAAGTTCTTCTCCATTCTCTTTTCTTTTTGGATGATCATCTGAGGTGTGATGAACTGCAAAAAGACACAAGTTTTTTTTCTCCTGATACTTTCTTCTTGATTTTGATTTCTTTTCTTCTTCTCCCCTTTTCATGTGGGAATGAGGCCTTTATATAAGTTTTGAAGAGGTTTCAGAACAAGATTCCAAGACCTTTTATGTCCCTTCTTTTCTTCCTTGTTTACAATTCCGGCTATCTTCTTTGGGATGATTATCATCTCCAGCAGCTCATTCGTAACCTCCTAGTTCATCCAGTGAGTTGTCCACTTAAGTGAACTGCGAATGACTTCTCCTTGCTCTCATTCACGAGTTGAGATTCATTCATTTAATGTGCGTGAATGTGATTGTGGATCCTCATTTGCCCACGTTTTTACTCCATTTACAGGGCATGTTTCATACTATAGAAAATTTGTTTCTTTCATTCTTTTTTCAGGTAATGGCGCCCAAACAAAAGTCCTCAAATATAAGTAGGGGTGAATCCTCTACTCCTCTTGCTGATATTCATCCTAGGCTGATGAGACTTAGGTCTTGGACCAACCCAAGGCCCCGTAACAAGACCAAGTCATAGCCCTACAATAATATTAGGTCACCTTCGTGATCCTATGCCTATTATAATCGATTCGTCAAATTCCGAGGACATTTTCTTTATACCAAAGCCTGATTAATCATTAGAGACTAAATCTTCTTCAGAGCTTGAGCCTATTCCTATCTCAGAACCTATCCCGGCATCAGGTATTCATCTTTGGTAAGAGTATTTAGGCCATTTCAAATTTTAACCTTTCTTTCTATTGTGTAGAGCTTTCTTTTGAAAACGAAGAAGTCCTACCACCATGGGACTACAATAAAGAGGAATTGGAGGATTTTCATGCTAACGCAAGGCAGTCGCATAATGCTCGTATTCACCTTCTATAGAATCTTATTGAAATGGAACCTGTAATAATTGCATTGCCATGTACCCGAGCTAGAGCCTTATCTTGCCTGGATGATGTGGAGATGTACTTCAAGAATGTAGGGATCAGGAGGACTGTAAAGTCTCTTTTGAATTCTTCAACTGCCATAACATAGGCTGAGGAGACCTTAAACCTTGCTTAACCCACTCTCAATCTCGAAGCCCTCGTTAAGGAATCAGAAGCAAAGATAATTGATATAAATTGGGACCATGCCAAAGCAACTCGTTTGGAGAGCTTCACAAGCGCAGAATTGGCGGCATTGGTAGAGTGTTTTCATTATATTAAAATAGAGTATGCCCGTCTTTGGGACCAGATGAATGCTTACTATGCCATTTTGGAAGATAGCGAAGGTGCTACTAAGCATAAAGAACAATTGATTGCTTGGGCCAAAGCTGTCTTGGCAGTAAGGCAAGAGAGTGGTAGTGATGAAACCCACCTTGAAGAGGTGATCAAGTGAGCTGATGCTAATACCATCCTTCAGCAACAAGCTCCTCTCTCTTAGGAACTCCGAGACAAGCTTAAGGCTTTCATCTGATTTTCTTTACCATGAAACATGTTTATTTTCTTATGCTCTTTCTTTTATGTAACTTTTCTTTTTTCAATGTTATCTATGAACCATATTTTTTTGTGTCTCCATATTCTTTGTTTTTTTTTAATTAAACACTCAAAACTTCATACTTCATCCCAAATTTTTTGCTCTATTTAAACAAACATTAGTGTTGCTAGATCCTTCTAAGCTAAGCAATAGTGATCATTTGTAGATGTTGTATACTTCAAAGAATTCATGTTTTATAAAGTCTGAGTCTGATTATTTTCATAAACTCAAAAGCCATAAAGATAAGCCAACTTTGACCTCTCGGCGATCTAATACATTGCCAAGAGTAAACAAGACTCCCGGCCACCTTGTTCTCTACTACCTTGAAAAAAAAAAAACTTTGAATCTTAGTGGTGGCGAATGAGAATTATTTTTTGTCATTTGCCACAAACATCGTAGCGAATGAAGACTAAAATCATCACTCGCACCTCAACATGTGGGCAAATGAAATTTTATTTTCTTATTCTTACACTCTCGTTCGAAGATACGTTCTTTAAGGAGTAATGATAACTGACGGTGCATGTCTCTTCGATTACCTTCCCCTCATAGTTGGTGAATGAAAGGACTCTCTTTCCCTCGTTAATAGGCGCATTCTTTCAAATTCTTTATGGTCTGACTAAATTACCCCTATGGGTATAAAAAGACTTTTCTTAGTCTTCCTCAACCATCTAAGACACCAGTTGGAATCCACCATTATCGAAAGTGTAAAGCTTTCAACCCTTACCCCTTTTTTGTAATGAATCTTTGACTTTAAACCTTCTAACACTTCCTTTTGTCCTGGTGAACATACCAAAACCATTCTTTGGCGTTTCAAACTATGGAAAATCCCTCTGTGTGAACTCTTTTCTTTCTTGAACTCAAAACCCTTCTTTTGATTCTAAGTGAGTTTTAGACCTTTAAACGCTAATTTTATTTGGTTGAATAGCTTAACCTTAAGGATATGATCATTATGGGATGAATCTTGAAGATATTGACTCCATTTTGACGATTTTATGCTCTAAGGCACATCCAAGAGTTTCAGTCTTCATCTCAGGCGAGGATTGGGTTTCTGACAACCATTCGCCCCTTTAAAGCTGGCTCAAGTGGTTGCGAAAGGCTCTCCCCATATTCATTCACGGGTTTAAGGCACCTCTCATTTGCGCACTCCTTGCTAGTCAAGATGTTGGGCACGAATGGATGAATATTTTGTCATTCGCCCACAATTAGTCATGTTGCTGCCAAACTTTTGTTGCAAGAGTGTGCGTGAATGTGAAACCATAAGTCACATTTGCCGCTAAAAATGTTCACTCACGTAAATATTTGCAAGAGATTAAAATGCACATACTTGCTTAATTTCTGATTTTAGCTTCCCTTCTTTGTAGAGTGATGGCTCCTAGGAGACGACTTTTATACAACTGTGAGTGTCGTGAAAGCTTTCTTTCTCCCATTCATCAGACTCCTGAATGGGCCCATAGCCCGAGCCTTTTCGACCCAGAATTCCTCGACCCAATAACAGATCATGCACCAAGCCCACCTGACTATATTAGACATGTCTGCAAGGGTTGGTGCCACTTAGATGATCGGGCGCATCGAAATAACTTAGTTCGCGACACACTACTTCCATCTATTAAGGAAGGGGAGACTCTTAAAGACTCGACCACTAGTGATTTCAGAAGTTTAATTCAAAAAATTCGCTTAGGAAAAGCAGAATGGGTTGGTCGATTCTATAGAGGATATTCTTCCTTCTCAATTGGAGGAAGCAGATGGGAAGCCTTTACTGAGCACTGCCTTAACAATTATTGCACAAAGGTAGATGTCGTTGGGATGGCT
This sequence comes from Platanus orientalis, assembly GCA_025762735.1. Lineage (NCBI taxonomy): Eukaryota > Viridiplantae > Streptophyta > Magnoliopsida > Proteales > Platanaceae > Platanus > Platanus orientalis. The sequence continues at coordinate 16,665 of JAOXJP010096425.1, read as the reverse complement.
GAGGCATTACATGGTTCTATCAACAGCTTTGATAAACATAACGCAATGGTAACAAAACCGATCTTAAGGTGGTGCCCTGACACCAACACTTTTTTAGGTCAATATGACGAGCTGGGGATCTCGCTATCGGAATTCATTGGTGTAAGCCATTTGCATTTTGAGGGGAGACTGATGGAGGAGTATATCCCTTTTAATGCACACTTCAAGACACTATCCACCACATGTAGGAGACTGTTCCAGATATTTTTTGAGTTTAATAACGTGAGTGTTTCGTATGGCAGTTGACTTGGCTGCATTTGCCAGGGTCTTTCAGGCATGACTGCTAGGGGCAGGCCTTTACCGTGGACAAAGAACAATATCCGATGAAGCATTGATCTTGATGGCCTTGCATTCTTGGCTGAAGTTTATATAGCTTTCCTAAGCGGATGGGCTCTCCCGAGTAGCATGGGTGAGCGTATATGTCCCAGTGTATTCATCGATGCGGCTAATCTTGCTGATGGGATTTGCATGAACTTGGCGGTCCCTAGTCTTTGTTGCTTATATAAAGGCTTAAGAGACATTGTTGAAGCAAGTCTCCAGAAAGGCTAGATTAGGGAGAAGTTGGTGTATCTTCCCCTTCAATACTTTTGCGCATGGTTGGGGCTTCACTTCCCTTCCATTTATCAAAGAGGAGAGAAGAACCAATGCAGTATCACATACATTAACACCCTAAAGAATTAACAAGCGAAGATGGTGTTACACCTTGCTGCATTATTTTGTTTCACTCAGAAGCTCGTCCTCATCCTAGATCACTTATTTATCATTCAAACCCAAATAGATGATGGTTCATTATTATCAGGGAAAGCTTAGACATACTTTTTCTCTCTTAGGAGTGGTGAACTAGCATGGAGAAAGGACAACCATTTTTATATCGAAGCCTACAACCCTCATAGATTTTCTCGTCAATTCTCCTATTTCCAGGGACTTGTCTCTTTTCCTACCTGCATGAAAACAATGGGTAAGGCAACCACCCTAGAGAGGATTCAGGAGGCGTGTCTGTATTTTGTGAGGTCATGCACAGGCAGTCGAGCAATCATTCTTAAAGAAATGGCTAAGAAAGACAACCTTCAATTTGATTACAGTTATGCCAAGTGGTGATATAATTCATTTTTTTTCAGTGGTGAGATATAATGAAGACAGGGATAAATCTTGTGTTATTTTCGATGACAAGGTACCATAATAATGGTTGAAAAATCTCGAAACAAGGCTTTAGCCAAAAAGACATCGGTTGTCCAATGGCCTAAGAGATCCAACAAGCAGCTGAGGAGCCATCAAGAAGATACGGAGCCAGCTCCACCATCTCCCTTAGCCATTGAAGAAAAAGAAGAAGAGCAACCAACCAAATCGAGGTGAAAAAGGGGAGGAAGAAATAAATTACATGGGAGAAAACCTCAACACATCCCATCCCCCAATTAGGCGAGAGAGCCTGATCGAATGCCTCCCATCCATGAAGATGATTTTGAAGATATTGGGGGTTATCCCATTGAAGAGCCCCAACATACAACAGTAGAGGCAGAACAGCATGAAATCCCCTCTATTAAAGAGTTTGTGTCAAGGGGCAAGATCCCCAAGGAGCAGAGGCAATTACCCGACATATTGCCAGTGATGTAAGAGAAAGGCTTAGTGCAGCCTTTCAACCGTTCCTCCCATATTTCTACTAAGAGAAGGGTTACACCAGAGAATCCTATAAAATGAGATACTGCTCCTGCTAGGCCTGGAGCACTTAGAAGACCAAGAGGGCTGTCAGGTATTCAACATTATGCCTCCTGCCTGTAATTATTTAGAGTTTGCAACATTATCCAAAGAGCATTGGAGGCCTTGTGGTAGCATGGGGTGACTGTGCATGAATTGGTTATTACCATGAATGGGTATGACTTGGAGGTTCACTTTCTAGACTATGTTTTCAAAAAGGTGATTGGCATCACAAGGGAGCTCCAAGCATACATCCCTGTCGGCCAGGACATTTCCTTAGTGACCCACGACTCACTTCTTAGTTTTATAGAAAATATCAAGAAAGAGTTAGCAACCACAGGAAGGAGTCTACCCTTCGTGACATCTGAGTCTGCCCATGGGACCGTAGAGAAGCGCTTGGGAGAAGATGAGGTATTTTATTTTGTAGTTGAGTGTTCCGTTGCCACCGACCAGCCTGTCCATTTTATTGGTGAGCCCGACAATAAGGAATAAGTGGCAGCTCAAGTCTAATAAGCCTTAATTTGTGTGAGACGGTCAGACAAGAGCCCTATGTCCCTTTCAAAGGGAAAGGTGTATTTAAGGATGATGAACCCTCATGTGTTGTTGGGGAAGGGGTCTCTTCGAGTGTTCGAGAGGTTGGTGGATCTTCTTACACATATTTTGAGCAAGAGTCGTGGAATCCTCCTTCACCAACACCTTTTGGAGAGCATGCCCAGGTACACTTATACTTATGGCTTTAATGAATCTCATTCTATCATTTATCATTTTGAATCCCTTTATTCTCATAATTATTTACAAATAGGTCTTTACAAAAAACGTAGCGGAGCCGACGCCCCCTAAGTTGCAAAGACTAGTCATTGATGAGGGTCATCCTCAGGTGATCGAAACAGAGGAGTTAGTAGGTTACGAAGACTCCGGAAAGGACGACCAAAGATGGATCGATGGCTCTAGAGAAGGGAACCCGCTAACGGATGAATTAGGGAACATTGGTGAGGGTCCTGATGAATCACTTGCAATTGTCACTAAAGAGAGTGATCAAATAGCCACGGATGTTGGTGAGGAGGTTCTCGTTGTAAGCAAATCTTCGAGCTCTGCTGATGTGGGAATGTCTGAAGTGCATGGCTTTTCTAAAGCCAATAAACCCCAAGAAAGGACTATTAATGAAGTTTGTAAGCCTACAGCCACATCCACTGACAATGCCCTTGCTACTTCATCTGCTCCACCTGTTGAGGAGGACGACATTATAATCAATAGAGAGTTTATCGTAGTGGGAACTTAAGAAGAGGAACCAATCCAAAAGGAGGTGACAGTTGACATAAATCCTCCCGAATCGATCACCAACCCCATCATAGTAGACGAGGGCCATCCCTGAGATGAAATGGTCTTTGAGGAAGGTATCTATATGCCATTCCTCTCATATCATTCATTTATGTGTTTCCATGTGTTGAACTCTTCTTTTGTCTTTAATCCAGCTGTTGAGGAGGTGCTCCCTATGAAACAGGATTCTATAGAGATTTCTCCCATGGGTCATGGTAAGTTTTTCCCCTTATTATAAAATGCATTCCAGTACACCATTGTTGACATTTCTCTTTTGCTTATCTAGATGAGATCGTGAGTATTGCTAGTGTTGTTAGGCGTTCTTCCAAGATTGCCTCAGAGCGCGTGATCCATCAAGAGATGCTTGAATTGATGGCAGCCTAAACACCCTCGTCACTTGACCTTACAAGTACATGAGATGAGGTATTGGTGGCCCTTACCGAAGATGTAGAAACCCACATTCGCAATGATGGATTTTGATGAGGTGTAGAGATGTATTTTGTGTCTTTGGCTAGACAATCAACACTAGCATAAAAACTCATGAATGTTGAAAGCAATGCCGAGGCCCAAATCAATCAAGATGTTGTAGAGGCTAAGAGGAAGGGCTTGACAGAGGAGTTGGATTGAGTCTGTGCTTCAATGACCAACATTGATAATGACTTGGCCAGTGTCCAAGAGGAACTGCTGAGGGTGCAGGCTCGGATCATGACTCTTACAGCAGCCCAAGAGGCGAAGCCAATAGAAGGGAGTGCTCTTGAATCGAGGATTTCTTTAGTTTCTTCTATCATAGACCATCTTCATGAAGAGTTCGTCAGGCGAGGTGATTAAGTTCGATCCTCCCTGAACATAGAAGAGAATTTATGTAAAGGTTTCCTTTTCGCTTTCCCAAAATGATATATTGGAGGAGAACGTAAAAACCCTTTTTGTTAATGAAAGAAAATATAAAACTTTATCCTTTATTGTCTTGTCTTTTCCTTGTCATTTCTTTTTTTTCTTTACTCGACATTGTGAGAGTCAAGTAGGATTGACTTTATGAGAGTCAAGTTTGACTGACGTTATAAGAGTTAAATGTGGTTGACATTATAAGAGTTGAATGTGGTGGACAATATGAGAGTCGCATATTTTTTACATCACAGGTTCACTATGGGAGCCATATGTTATCAGCATTATGAGAGTCGAGGTGGATTGACTTTATAAGGGTCGAGTCTGATTGACCTTTGGCATTTTGAGAGCCGAATATGGTTGACTTTATAAGAGTTGAGAAAAGAAAACTATCTTGCCCTTTAGGACATACGTTGCGACAGTGTATCCCTGGAGCGACACAAGAGGCGTCCTTCCAATGACATCACGGAATGGTCACCTTGTAAGAGGCACTTAAATGATGTTGGCTGCATTTAGACCATTGCAGTGGTACAAATTCATTGTCTTTGCTCTCTTTTCGAGGCACCCCTTTCTGAAAGATTGCAGTCGTTCATGTTTATAAATAAGAGGGTTGTGCCCACTACCCATCTCATTCCTTCAACTTTTACAAATACTCTTTATTTTTTATAGTAGACATGGCTCCCAAGAGAAAAGTTGCCAGCATTCCTAAAGTTGGAGAACCATCCGCGTCGTGAGTGAAGCGAGATGGGTTTTCCTCGATCGAGAGGGAGGATCCTGAGCCTTTATTTGACCGTGGTACATATTAAATCCCTTATTCATTTAGTGTTTAGTCTTATCAATTCTCATGGTCTGATGCTACTGATTTCTTTTGCAGATGTAGTAAGGATGCCCGTAGTTGAAGAAGTAAAGGTGCGAGTCAATGTGGCTCTCCGATAGCGTGATGCGCTTATCAGGCATTTGGTTGGCCTATCCACTAAAGAAGAGAATGTTTCTTTCATTCGACAAGAAATCTTAGACACGTTGGACCGCATAAGGTCCTATGTATACAATTCTAAATTTAGGGGCACAGTGATGTGTCTCCTTGACACTTTGTCTAAACTTTGCGAGGTGAAGGACATCAAGGTACTGAAAGGGTCATAGCACGATGTTTGTTTGTGCCTTCAGGAAGAGAAAATTAGAATGGCGGACCTAACTGCCTAACAAACCCGAGTGTTAGGCGAGATCGGGCCACTAGTGAGGGATGCTGATGAGTTAATGGCACAGATGGAAGCGTTGAAGGAACACTTTAACAAAATTATGAATCGCCTAGAATCTTGTAAGAGGTTCGTCGATCATGTGGGGAATTCTATTCGTCGGACCATCTATATGGTGGACCGTTCCAGAGGCGAATTATGAGCCTAGAGATCGACTAGGGCGATGGAGTCTCTAGAGAGAATATTTATAACTTGAACACAACGCAGTCAGATGTCAATGTGGCGAACAACACCCTAGAGGTGAACAAGGAGGTGTTGACTTTGTTGTGCACCAAACTCCTGGGTTTTAGTAGCCTTGATGCGGCGAGAGATTGAAGGTGTAGTGTAGGGGTAGGGCGGAATGCCCTTTGTTGTAGCAACATTTTATTTTAGTAAAAATTTTAATTTTCATCCATATTTTAATTTATGTGCCTTCCAAATTTTTGACATTTATATTTTCTCTCCCCCCTTTAAGAAATGTATCATGTAGTTATAGAACAGAATAATATAGTTCTCAAAGAGAAAATGCGGAGTGGATGATGATGGGGTTGTGTCTGTCTTGCTATGGCAGGTTGCCTACATACCCTGGAATATGATCAAGCCCGACCATAGTTCGATTATGGGATTTTGGGTATTTAATCCCTTTTATGCCCCTAATGGTTACCCATTAGGACTGGGGTTCGCTTAATTTTTGCGTCCCATTGCTATTGCTGGTTTTCAATGTGATCAATAAGAATTTGATCTTACCGTGAATGGATTGTTTTACTCGTGGTGCCCACACGGGTTTTCTCCATGCCTTTTCCATCATGCGTAATGCATATGTTTACCTTCTTTTCCCTTAGGATCCCTTAACCTAAGATCGGGGTTTGTCTACTTTTTGCATCCCATTACCATTACTGGTTTTTAATGAGATCGATAGTGATTTTTTTTTTGAAATATGGTTGCATCCAGGGTAAGTAGAAACCCAAACTGCCTATATACCTATATATGACGGGATCAAACCGACGTAGTTCCTTGAAGACTATTATAAGCCATTCTAAGGGTAGTATTTCTTCAAGAATCTGGCATTGGCAACGGGAAGGATTTGGTTGCCCTCTACATCATGAAGCAGATATGCACCATTAGGATAGGCCTTTTCAATGGTGTATGGACCATCCCATTTAGAGGCAAATTTACCCTTTTTTCTTCTTGTGGGATCAAGTGGCTACCGCACAAGGAGGACAAGCTCACCCTTTATGAAGGAGCGAAGCTTAACCTTCCTGTTATAAGCCAGTGCCATGCAGGCTTGGTATAATTCCAACCGCTATTGTACTGCAAGCCTGGACTCATCAAGGGTTTCGAGTTCTGAAAGGCAAATCTTGGCAACCTCTACATCTGTCAACCCATCTTGTATTGCAACCCTCAAAGATAGGACTTAGATTTTGACTAGAAGATCAAATTTTATTTCAAACACCAGGGAGTATATGGTTGTTTGTGTTAATGTACGAAAGGTAGTACGGTATGCCCAGAGTGCTTCTGGTAGGTGCTCATGCCAGTCCTTTTTATGTTTCTCCACCATTTTCTTAATGTTCTTGCAAAGGGTTTTGTTGAAAGCTTCTGCTAGACCATTAGCTTGGGGGTAATATCATGAAGAATGCTCTAAGTCAATGTTGTATTTCGCCATGAGTTAGTACAGGGACACCAAACCTATATATGAGGTGGACTTTGACAAACCAGACAATGTCAGAAGCTTTAATTTCTCTCAGGAAAGCAACCTCTGCCCACTTAGAGAAGTAATTTGTTGCAACCAGAATGTAGTAGTGCCCTCTGGCAAAAGTTAGAGTAATGGGTCCCACTATATCTATTCCTCATTTAGAAAATGGCCATGTACAAGAGGTAGTGTGTAGCGGTTCGGCAGGCACATGGCTATAATCATTGTACAGTTGGCAAATGTGACACCTCTTGGCATATTCAATACAATCAACCACCATTGTTGGTCAATAGTAACCAAGTCTTTTTAGTTGGTATTGGAGCTTAAGGCCACTCTGATGTCCATCACGCACACCAGCATGCACTTCATTCATCACAGTGTTGGTCTCATCAGCTGATAGACAACACAACAATATACCATCAAGTGACCTCCTATATAGTTGGTTACCCTATAAAGTAAACCAAGTGGCACATCGTCTTTTTTTAGAGCACTTGACTGGGTCGGATGGCTCTTTTCTATCCATGAGGTGTTGAATTAAGGGCTCGTTCCAATCTTCCTCTTCTGGGGTTAGTGTACCATCCATACCCTATGCATCACCTTCTTGCAATTTAGTGTTACAGATAAGGAACACATCCTATTCTATGGTTGAGGCCAATGGGGACACAACTCTTCTTTCTCCAATGTGGACGAAAAGATAATCATCCCTTGGGTGTGTGAGACATGTTGTCAGGCTATCAAGTGCATCAGCGTGCCTGTTATTGTCCCTTCTGACATGTATCTGTAAGTGCCTAAACATCTTGGTCAAGTATTTAGCCTTTTGAAAATAAGGTGTTAGGCTTGGTTTCTTAATGTGATAAAGGCCGTTCATCTGGCAGACGACAAGCTTCGAGTCTCCATAAACTATGAAGTCATCAATAGGGATTTCCAAAGCCAGTTCAAGCCCTGCAATCAGAGCTTCATACTCGGTTTCATTGTTTGAGTGCCCCTCGGTTAGTGTAAGCGAGTGCATGATGATACCATTATCTAGGGTAATAAAAATGATGCCTATCCTTGAAGACTTGTCTGTATTGTCCCTTAGGGTAATAGAAGGATCCCAGGATTCTCTGTCAAAAAACATTTCCCAGTCTTTCTTTATCTAGACTTGCATGCATTCTCATCTGGAAACTCCATTTAAAGGGGTGAATTATCAGGTACCAGGTGTGTGGCTAAGAAATCTACCAATGCTTGTCCTTTAATTACGTGCTACGGGACATAGTGAATATCGAACGCTGATAGAAGAACAATCTACTCAGCAATGCGCCCTTGTACTGAGGGATGATTCATGATATATTTCAATGGGTCGGCCCTTGATACAAGGTGTACCGATGTGGTAAGGAGATAATGTCTCAACTTTTGTAGTGCAAACACCAAAGCTAAACAAATCTTTTTAATGGGAGAATAGTTTAGCTCAGTGCCAACCATTGTCCTGCTGAGGTAATATAAAGCATGCTCATTTCCTTCCTCATTGTGTTGGGCTAGCAATGCCCTAAGAGATGATTCCATAGCCGCTACGTATAATAGTAGTGGCTTGCCCTGAGCCAGGCTCATGAGTACCGATGGATTCAATAGATATTGTTTTATACTGTCAAAATCATTTTGACAGGCTTGGTCCTATACAAAAGGAACTCCCCCTTCTTCATTAGGCGTGAAAAGGGCTGGCAACGTCCTGAAAGATTTGAAATGAACCGTTGGATATATGCAAGTCTTCCCTGTAGTCTCTTAAGTTTAGAGATGTTCTATGATGTTGGCATCTCAACTATGGCTGTAATTTTCTTAAGATATATTTCGATTCCCCTGTGTCGAACAATAAATCCTAGAAATTACCCTGATGATACACCAAAAGCACATTTGAGAGGGTTCATTTTTAAATTATAACAACGAAGCCATTGAAAAACACGATCTAGATTAGTAATATGGTGCTACTTGAGTTTTGTCTTTGCGACCAAATCATCCACGTAGCATTCAACCGCATCATGTAATAGGTCCTCAAATATATAGGTCATTGCCCTCTGGTAAGTGGCACCGACATTCTTTAGACCAAAGGGCATGACCCTGTAACAAAATGTTCAAATTGGCGTATGAAATACATTAGCCTCTTCATCCTCTAGAGCCATTTGGATTTGATTATATCCCGAATAACCGTCTATGAAAGAAAGAGCTTCATACGCCATGGTGGCGTCTACCAACAACTTTGTGAGTGGTAGAGGGAAGTTGTCCTTTGGGCATGCATTATTAAGATCCCTATAATCGATGCACACCATAATTTAACCATTATTTTTTTGTACAGGCACAATATTAGCGAACCATTTTTGGTATCGAACCTCATGAATGAACCTGGCTTTAAGCGGCTTTCAACTTCTCCCTCTATTTTGTCAACGATATCATGTCTGGCCTTAAGGGGATGTTATTTAGTGGGCCGCTGAGATGAATCAATGGTGAGGCAATGAATAACCACATTGGGATCCAGCCCTGGCATCTTAAAATAATTCTAGGAGAACACATTTTAGTTTTGTCTTAGAAATTCAAGATACTGTGTCTGTTCTTCTAGGGAAAGTTGTGCAATGATGAAAGTGGGGTGAAAATCTTCCTCTGTCCCTAGGTTCACTTCGATCAGCTAGTCTACTATTGCTTGACCTCCGACTTTGAGTTTTGGAGGAGCGGGCATCACTAGCCCCATAATAAAATCTTCTAAGGGTGGAGATTGTGTTTTCGCAAACAAGCATTCAAAGGGATACTTTCATTATTGCATGTAAAGAAACTTTCAACTTTGTGGGTTTCCTGCCCAACCCTCTTATGCCCTCTTTATTCTTGGAGTGAAGGACTAGAAACTCAAACTGTTGGGTTAGAACCTCCTTGCCCTTATAAGAATTCTTTCATTTCCCTTGTTGATCAAAGTTAGAGTTCTGGAGCAACTGAGGGGCCAATTCATGTGCTGCAACAGACAGTTTGGGTCCTTGAGTTCTCATTCTAACATAGGGCCCAATTGGTTTGTAGACCAGATAAGACCTTCAGGTAAGAAAATGGAAGGTACCTTATAGGGATCGACTTGTACTCCTGACAGATGTCCTAACGGGAGGACAAAATTCTATGCTACTAAATATGGTAACAACGTAGGTTTGTCCTTAACAGTTTTGATGCCATGCTTTACCTTAAGCTTCCGAGGTTTAAATCTACTTTTGTTGTTCCTCAGTGAGATTTCTTGGAGATCAGTCTTTTGATAATAGGTGGCATCAGTGAAGTAAGCATCCGCCATTTGAAAGGGATTATTATCAGTAATTATGGTACCCTGGGTGTCTTGCCAGGGGTACTTGATGCATTGGTGATATGTTGAGGGGACCACCTGGAACTTATGCATCCATGGCCGATCTATGAGGGCATTATAAGCAGTATTTACTTCGATTATGTAGATAGTGGTCTAGTTTTCTATATGGCCAAACTTTGTCTTTAGTCTGATAGACCCAAGAGAACCCTGTTCATTTTGATTAAAGCCTTGGATGAGAAGTGTACTTGGCCTGAGCTGAGATGGGTCTACTCCCAGAAAGTCCAAGGTTTTAGCCAGAAGTATGTTGACTATTGAACCGCCGTCAATCATTACTCTTGACATAGGCTGATTATCAATAAAACTAGTAATGAATAATGGTCTATTATGGTTAGGATCATCGAACTACCGATCAATGTCTTCAAAAGTGATTGTAGGCATACATAATCCTTCTTTGGTTGTAGTCTGCCATGAAGCTCGGGCGATCTCGTTGTTTATGACAAACTAATCTAAGTGAGTTAACGCATAGATCATAGAAGCCTTAAGATCTGGTGACATATAGAGAGCATCGTAAATAGTTAATAATGATGGGATCTTTTTGAGATACACCATCACATCATATAGGATAGGGTTTTCTATCTTCTTGACAACTTTTCTATGTTCCGCTTCTAGAGTTGCCTTTTTCATTACATCAGCTTGTTGATTTTTTATAGGGCCCCCATGGTGGAATCTACTTCCCAGATTGCAGCTTGACTTAGTTAACATACCGGGAGTGTGGCTGGCGCTCCTCCACCGGGGTAGTGATTTTAAGTTTGGTAACATTGCAAGCCTCTACTTGTGAGTTAGTAGACATTTCATCGTTAAAGATATCCTGAGATGCAGTGGTGAAGCTAGAATCATCATCATCACTAGAGCCATCTGAGTCGGTGACCAAGGGTGGCATGTCTTGTAAAGCTAAATCATGGCGTCGAGTCTGCCATAAGTTTGGGGCATCATTGTCTTCATCGGCCAAAGTCAAGAAGTCACTAGCATCCATGTCGACATCCCATTGATCTTGATGCAGGAAATGTACCACACTTTGTATATATTAAAGATCATGTCTATTTGCCCTTTGTCGATGATAAAAATGATCAATAAGCATTGGCCATGAGGAAACATAGCATGATGGTAAATTCAAGTACCAGTCAAAAGCATGCAAGTCTAGAGAAACTAAAAAAAGCCATACCAATAGATCACGAGCAGTAGCTTGTAGACCAATTTCTTACAAGAAACGACTAGTATGGAAATGGGGATCCCCATCCCCCATGTATAGTGTGAGTGAAGGGAGTTGATAGTCCTCTAGGAATTGGGTAAGGTATACGTCCTATCTAATTAGGTATACCATTGGGAATCTAACAGTTGTATAATAATCTAATTAAGGATGCCCTTACACCTCTCATATGCTTGTTGTTAAGGGGGTTATCTCAGGGGATCCGTATTCCAAGGATCATATGGTTCCATGACCGGTCTCATAAACTCATGGATGAACATTTCAATCAAGTGTCCCCAAGAAAGTATATTTTGTAGCACTAACTCCATGTATCAATCCAATGGTGGACTGTAGAGGGAGAGTAAGAACAATCGTAATAGCAAATTGTCATTGTGCATTACCTCTTTATATGATATCATGAACTTAAATATATGAGGACATGGGAATTGATAGCTTTTATTTGAGAAAGTGGCAAACAATGGAACCTCAAAACAGGGCAAAAATGCCTTAAAATATATAGCTCGATTACAAGGGAAGGCTCATCACCTGAATTTGGTTAACACATTATGGAAATATGTACATTTCTAGGGTATCATTGGTAAACGAGTAATTCTACTAGATCGTAATGGAGGGTCTTGTATAGAACCCGCTAATGCAATGGAGATGCCACCCATGTTATATCTATATGTTGTTATAGGAATAGTTACCCCTTTATGGTGATCTTGGTTTGTCAAACTGTTCTGCAACCAATCGATCACTATTATTGACCCACGTAGTGTTGTTGTTAGATGTGATTCTCTACGTGGGTGGGGATTACCAACACGGACAATTGATGCCATATTACAAGTGACAACAGGAGATTGGAGGAAATCCTCAGGCATAAACTCTTCTAATGTAACAGGTACTCATAGAGGCTGCTCTAGTAAGTCATCCTCATAGCAATGGTGTAGAGGCCTCAATTTCAGAAGCCTTCTCTTTCTTAGTTACTTCTTTCAAGCGAAGCGGCCTTTTTTCGGGCACACTTAGGAGGGCTATATGTTTGTTGTGATCCTATTTTAGTGGCATAGAATCTTTTTTCCATGTCATCTTGCTTTCGAATGTAACCCAATCGCCCTCATCACTATTGTCATCCTCATTGTCTTGAGGACTCATAAGGTCGACTATATCCTCATCAACAAAGACAACATTGGTGGTTACAGCCCTCATGTCTGCATCCAACTCCACCGTGTTCTTATCAATTAATTCTTGTAGCTTGTCTTTAAACACAAAATAGTCTTGCAATGTATGACCCAGAATGTTGTGATACTTACAATATTTTGTGTCATTGACTTTATCAACTTTTGTGGGTCTCTTTGACTCGGGAAGTATGATATCCTGAGATTCGATTGTTTGTTTGAAAAGGCTCTCCAAATTGTCTGGATGAAATGTATAAGTCTTCTCTTGTCGTTCCTTCATGCTTGGCCTTCTAGAGGGAGCTTCTTGCTCTACCGACTTAGTTGTTTTTGCAGTGTATTTGACCTTCAACTTGGTAGGCCACTTTTAGCGCCGACCATGGTGGATTCCATCTTGTTAACCACCATTTTCCCTTTCCTCTCACATTTATGGTCTAGTAGTCTTCTTTCTAGAGCTGACACCTTGGATATAGAACCCAAAGTACTTCTGTACAGTAAGATGGGGAGAAAGCTCGAAGGCTATGTTCTATAAACACATCTCAATGAGTGTTTTAAGAGGAGGTGCATTCTCACAAGCATAAGACATATTCTTCCATTTGTTAATGAAATCCACCACTGATTCATTGTCTCCCTGTCTTTCATTAGTCAATTCATATAGTTTCACAGGCCTATAAGTATTATGGAACTGTTAAACAAATGTTCATTTTATTGACTCCTAGTCTAGAATGGAATAGGGTTTCAGGTTTAAGTACATGTAAAGGCAGCCCCATCTAAAGATTAGACAAACAGTTTTAACAACAAATCACCTTGTTAAGCAATGACACCTCACTAAGACTCGAAATAAGCAATATGTTGTTTAGGACATGTCGATCCATTGAACGTGTTAAAATGAGGCTGGACAAATTTTGGCGGAAAGGGTATCGTGTCCACATGTGGGGGATATGGTTTTCCAGTTGTATAACTTACAGTTGAGGCAGCTCCTGGCAAGGTGGCAAAGTGTATAATGGGTATACCCCCCTTGCGTCTGGCTAGGAATAGCTGGCCTCACTAATTCTGCTATAGTAAGATTATGATTTGGTGGGATCCTGTCCTGTCTTTCAAGTGTGAGCTACTCGATTATGGCTTTTAGCTTTTCTATAACAACATCTTGAGCAGCCAAATGACAGTCTCGACTTTTTACTTAGGCTTGCCATTTTGTAGTTGTAGACTCCTGAATTTTGTATAAATTACAAATAAGGGCTTGCACTCTCACAAATTTACACAAAACACTCAAAAATTCATATATGGGCTTCAAATTCGTGATGAGGCCCATTTATATGAACAAGTCCATTGGCTTTGGTCTGGGTTCCAAACAATAACCCATAAGACCACCACGCCCACACATGTCTCAGCCCATTAGTTGACCCAAAAACCTAGCTAGTATGGGACCCACATGAGAAAGATTTGAATAAAATCAAATCTAGATTCTCTTGGGTAAATAAGGAAGGTTATGCCGCCCATGGAATACAAATAATTCCATAAATCGCATTTCCCACTAAATAAGGAATGTGCAATCACTTTTCTAGACTAAAATGGGTAAGAGTATCCAATCAACACCCAATCAAGGGTTTTGACAAGATTCTAAACCTAAGTCTATAAATACCCCCTCTTACATAAAAAAGGGACCTTTGGCTAAAGACTTAAAGCAAGAAGCTCTATAGAGAAGAAGACTCTCAAAGCATCTCTAGGGCTCTCTAAAGGCTTGAAGACTTAAGGCATACTTTCCAGTCTCTCCATCAACAACAGTTTGTTGCTAGAGAGAAGAATATTTCTTACATCTCAGAGATACGCCACAAATTCGGCCCTGAGAGCGAGATTCACAATGTTTCTCTCCTTTTCGGATTAAGCGCGAAGCCCTGAGAAGAAGCTGATTTGCCCACAATCAAGCACACCAACACTCAGATCCAAGAAACACGCCTTTAGGCCCTTGGATTCCATCGACAAAGAATTAGAAGTCTTACTCTTTTGTAAAAGAGTGTAAAAATCAAAGATATTGTACCCATTCTTTATCAAAAAAATATTCATTTATTGAATTTGTTACATTAATTTCGTGTTACGGATTTATGCACAAAATTTGTGTCTACAGTCCAATTTTTACTACCGTTGCTTCACCGCCAACAAATATAGATATTTGGCGTAAGAGGTTTCTTGTGGAATTGTTGGGGGATTTGTTGCAAATTGAAAAGATCAGCAAGTGGTGCAAAGAACTTGAGCCTAGGAAGCGTTCTAACAAGACCGTTTAGTGCAATGTCTATAAGCTTGATTGGAGTGCAGGAAAATGGATCGAGGTGAGAAACCTTGGAGATCGTATGTTGTTCTTAGCTGATAATACTTCCTTCTCTGTTTCAGCTTCTGACTTTCCTACTGGCAAACCCAATTGCATATACTTTACTGATGATTATTACTGCTTGAATGGAGAAGATGCTCATGACTTCGGTGTGTTTAGCTTAGAGGACGGAAGCATTGAACCACTCTATTCAACCGATTCTTAGCCAGTTGTGCCATTGCCAATTTGGGTTCTACCCGCACTTTGATTTTTATTTTAGTTTTGATTAATGCACTGTGATATTATAAGGCTGATTTTATTTTTTTATTTGTTTACCATGAGAACGACAATGTGGCTTACTTTTATCTTTATAAATAAATAAATATTTTATGAAAAGAATGTACAATACAAGAGAATCTTAGGCCAAAAGGAGAGCTACAAATACAAGACAAGAAAATTTACATGAAAATAGGATACAAAACACCATAGAAACATGACCAAGAATTAACTATACTGTTCTTTTTTCTTTCTTTTTTTTGTAACCAAGAAAGGCTTGGTTCCTTTTTTCTTTTTCTTTCTATTTTCAGTATTTTACCAAAGGGAAAGGTTCGTCTGCTGGTGAATCAGCAGGAACTTCTTGTTGAGTTTAGCCACACCGTGAGTAATGCTTATAAGAAAAAGGACAAAAAAAAATGGAAGCAGTTTACCAAAAACTAATTAGATAGGTGCCACTGTGTGGTTATATCAACAAGAAGTTCTTGCTGATTCACCAGCAGACGATCCGCTCCCTTTACCAATTTCTATAGTTAGATGTAAAATGTCAAGTTGAATGACTGATTCAGAAGATTATTGACTGCAATTTGTAGTTGACTAACCCCTTTATGTAGGGAAAATTAACTTCCCAAACATGTCTTGTGTGTGTTTTAGTGAGAGAAAGTAACTGTCATTATAAAATCAAACAAAATAGTTATCAACAAATATGTAACACAATAAATGACATATGCAAGGGAAAACACGTCTTATGTTTGATCCCCCACCATTAGTTTCATAAAGATAAGGTTAAGTGTTTTTTGCTTGCACCATAACAATTAATGATTACATTACAAAACTCTACAAAAATATCAACAATTGACAGCTTGTTAGGAAAGGTTGATTTTTGTGGAAAAAAAGAGGTTATCTTCTAGAGGTAACATTGTTACAGTTCAAAAATTAGTTTTCAAATTTTAAGGCTTAAAAAAAAAAAAAAAAAAAAAAATCTAAAATAACATTCTTTAAGAATGGAAATAAATGCTAAAAAGATTATAAAAAGAAATTTGAATAGCATAAACTAGGTTTCATCTAAGGAAGAAGATAAAAGTGTCTAAGTAGGACATGATGTGGACATCGATTTTTACACGACGGATGGGTCTCTTAGAAAATTGGTCCACTCATTATGGACCTAACCCACAATGGTTTGGAGTTGCCACCAACCATTTTAAAGATGTGACTAGACATCTATGTTTGGAAAACAAAACAATTTTATTTTAAAATTCTTTTGAAATGTTTGACTCCATTTTAAACTAGTTGACTCAGCGATTCTGGGTAAGTGGTTTGATTATGGACCAGGGAAAGTGTTAGGCACCTTGGTCCACCCGCATACGCGGTTACCTACTTAAACTGGTTCAACTCTAGGGTCTATTTTCTATTTATAGTGAGTGTATTAGTGTGTTTTATTTTAAAGAAATGTGTCATACATGTGCAAGTGCTTTACCCTAACTAACTAGTGCACGTGTGTATAGTGTATATAAAA
>JAOXJP010096414.1:0-14521 GCA_025762735.1 Platanus orientalis | reverse complement strand
GATTTCACTAGGACTTAACCCAATACTTTTGTAAAAAACAATTTTTATCAACTAAGCTATATACTATTGATAATTTTTAAATAATTAGTATATTATATATAATAAATATATATTATATATGTAAAAGTGCGGGCCCCGGGTCGGGCCGAGGTAAGCCCAAGTCCGGCCCTCAATAAAAGTGCGGGCCTCGGGCCCTCGCCGGGCCTAGCTCGGACTGGGCTTTTTTGGGCCGGACTCGGGCCGGCCCGGCCCATGCCCACCCCTAGTCCCTTCACCGCCGAATTCAAATCATCTCCAGTCGGACTGGAGAGAAATCACAGCAATACCAAATCAGCACCACACACTTCTCTTGCTAGGATCCACCGCTAAATATATTTGGTTACTTGTCCGGTGTATTTTCTAAAACAAGTATTGCATACCGATGGCACTGGCATGATTTCTCTCCAGTCATACTTGAGATTATTCAAACTCTCAGATCACCCACCTGTAAATGCTGAGCTGCCCCAAAATTTGTTATACTGTGTGTGTGGGGTGTGTCAGAGAGAGAGAAAGAGGGAGACAGGAGGGGGGAGGGGACAGAACTTTTATCATTGTAGTAAAGAGCTGAGTCATGTGGTCAAAAACTGTTCAAAGCTAGTTTAAATGTCATGCACTCATTTCAACTTCTACCATTGTAGCAATATAGAACACTGCTATAATTTATAACAATATTATTGGGAATATAATTACTGAGAAGCAGGAAATGTGCCATCGAGGATCAGTGAGTGATTAGTCCCACCAGGAGTCCATGTATGACCTGCAATGGGTTTATCCTAATGCTTTAAATCATTTAGCTACTAATCCATGAACAAGAAAGACATGGTACATGTAAAAATCACTACTCAGTATTAATACATGATGCATTGGAGATGTCACAACAAAAAGAACATGAATATGACCAAATAGATGCACTCTGCCATGACCACGTACTGAGAAAATTAAACAAAATCAAGATCATCGTAACCCTGTAGCTTCGGTCACTGGCCAATCAAAAAAGTGTCAAGAGGTAGAAGCACAATTAGAAATAATAATAAAATCAAAGTCGATGACAAAGAATTAAATTTTCAAAGCATAAGAAACAGGAAAAAAAGTGCTAAATAAATACTTTCTAGTGACTTTGAGGCCTTTGGAAGGGAACTCTCTTGTCAGCAAAGATTCTCATGTTCTCAAAATGTATGCTCTTATTCTCATTAAAGAAAAAAACAAAAACTGTGTGCTCTTATTGAATACAGGTCGCCTCCGCATGCATTTCATTTAAGAACTAACAGAGATGTCTACTCAAATCATTAAGCACAAGACAAATATGTTAATAGCATAGCTCATTAAATGGCTTTCAAAAAGTCCACCCCATACACTAAAACCCAGCCCTCTCATAAAGTAAAACATAATATAACTTCATTCAATACAGAATAAGCTGAAACTGAAATACTTTGATTTCTCAGAGAAATGGTTAAAAAAATTTGAAAAACAGATAAGATGAGAAAGTCATTGAATGGGTGTGTTACTAGGGTTTCTACCAACTGTGCCACCTGAAGACAATCTTGTAAACTATCTCTACAACTTTTAATAGCCTTTGTAGTTGTAGGGAAAACCAGTGGAGGATATGAGAAAGATAATGGATGATACAAATTTGGAGAAAAGAATGAGAGAAAAGGTACCATCCTAGATTTTGCAGTGGGATATGACCCTGCAATAATAAACACATACTTTAGTGACTTTTAAAAGTGAATCAAATAGAGGCCAGGTAGACTTTCTCAATAGGAGGATAAAATGGTAAACATAAAAAGACTGCAAAATCATCCCAAGGGGCCTAACCACATAACATAGGTTAGTCACAAGAGGTTTGTATTAAGAGATTGAAGAGAAGAACAAGTGATTAAATGTCCAAGAACTAGGTTGTGGAACCTAAAAGGGAAAAAAAATCAGTGAGACTCAAAGATAAGTTGATAAAGGAAAGTGGAAATTGAAAGAAATGTCATGTGGAATGACCAGATGCATTAAAAAGATTAACGAAAGAGATACTAGGAAAAATCTAGAGAAACAATAATCATCTAAAGGAACTTCGCAGTGATAAAGTTCAAACAACCATTAGAACTAACTACTAAGAGATCCTTCTTATAAAGTTTGACAATAGATTACAAGCAGGGGAAAATTAGAAAGGCACAAAAGTGCTGAAAAAGAAACTAAGAAAACAGTAAGTGAAGCTAAATTTGAGGCATATGATGACCCTTTTAGCATAAGTTATATACTAGGGATGGTGAGATGAGTGTATACAAACTTACTAGAATGAGGGAGATGAAACGTATAAACTTAGATCACTTTAGATGCATTAAAAGTGATGATCAAAGAGTCTGAATAAAGAATAGGAAGATTAAAGAAGGTAGAGGACTTTTAAAAATTATATATATGAAATGAAAATCACATAGGGAATGTCAGTTTAGGCATAATAAAAAGCGTCAACGAGATCGGAGATTATATAAGTACTTTCATTAAATTATATTGTCTAAAGTTAAAAATGCATCACAAGAAAAACAGAAGGCAAGGAAGACATTAGGAACATATGATATTCTATAATGCATGGGAGATGACAGTTTATCTCTAATTTATTCAACATGATCATTTTTTTTTGGGTGAAGATTCAACATGATTGTTAGAATTAATAAAATACCGGATGAGTGGAGGAAAAAAATTATAGTGCCTATTTACAAAAGCAAGGGAAATATAAAGAGTTGTACCAATTATCTTGGACGTAAGCTTATGGGGGAACAAAGAGTTCATTTATATTGACTTACCCATTTGTCAACTAAATCCTTGGCAAATTTCCAGTTGGATATGGTCTCCTCTTCGGATCTCAACAGAAACATGATGACGTGCACAAGAAAGAAATAATTTATAAAAAATTGCACATCAGCTACTTATGCCCATGTTGCAAGAGTTTGAAAAGGGCACGGCTCTTACTTCACGAGATGAACCACACCTTCCTAATGATGCGAACATAAGGACTGAGATGATGATTGGACCATGTTCCCAGCTATTTTATTTACTTTGTTATTTTCTTTTATATTATTTGTGTCTCTTGTAAGGGGGAGCATATAATTTTGAGGGTATTTTAGTCCGTAAGAGTTATTTAAGCGTAATTTTGTTATTATTAGTAGTATAGGGTTATTTTAGTCATGATAGTAATAGAGAAAATGTCTTATTTGTCCATTTTATATTTTATATAAAAACCCTGGCCGTGGGACTCTATTTATAGAGCCCACAACCAGCCAATCTTTTTATGATGAATAATATGAATTTTTGAGTTCCCACGTTTTGGCTTCTAGTGTTTTTCTTCTTCCTCTTTGGTTGTAAGTGAAGTGTAGTAAAACCCTGAAATGGGTCTAGGATCAATCCTAGTTTAACGGTGGTAGTGGAGGCTACTCCCTTCCCCTTGGGTCAAAGGTCTTCTCCTACTTTTTTCTTGATCTTTTCATTTTGATAAAATCCCTTTTTTTCTGATTTCCAGGGCATGAGTTGAAGAAAACCTTAGATTGATTGTCTGCCAGCGAAAGACCAACAATAGGGTATTTTCATCACCATAGAAAAAGCAAGGACTGAAGTTCAAGTTAGAAAAGCTTGTTTTAACATTGTCCAAGATTTGACAGGCTTCTTGCAAGCATAGACTATCCCTTGCGTGAAGATCAACATTAGCCGCAACGTGTGGTATTTGTTTTAATTCCCTAATAGGCCCTTAGACCAAGCGACACTAGGAGGATCACTACAAGGGTTTAAAAGTCATTTTCTTATAAGGGTTATACCTCTTTAACAACAACATGCGTGATTGTGGGATAAGAAGCTCCTCTACGAAAACTCTTCCTGTCTCCCTATTCCTTAGGGGTTTGATTTCAGGTTTTAGTAAGGTCATACCAACCCTTATACGATCTTGAGGATGGGTTTTATCAGTCAAAGCTTCATCAAATCAAAATCCACACCTATCTGAAGTCAGACGCAGGTGTGAATAGAGTTTGGTCTATTTTTTTTTTGAAGATCACAGAGCAGCCTCTATTGATCCTTTCTTTTTGAGTTTTAGCAACCCTATGGAAATCCTCTGGACGATCCTATTAAAGGTTCACTTTCATTCAAATAAGAGGTGATTTTTCCTGTCCAGGCGTTAAATTTGGCTGCTGAACCACTTCTAGAAGAACAACCACCATCTACGCATGAGTGAAGCTTTGAAGGATTTCCAACTTCTAAGATCTCCTAGACTCGGGGATGATCCAACTCCTGGCAGCATCCTTTCCAAAAGACTTCTCAAGTTAAACCCATACCTGGGTGTTAGAAGCTGGCGGTAACCCATAAATTGGGCATCAGAAGTTTTCAATTTCTCTAGTGACCTGCTCCAGCTTCTCAAGTTGGTTCTTCACGTTGACAGCACATCATGAACAGTCTTGAGAGTGGTTGTTACATGAATCAGGTGCTCCTTAACTCTAATTAATCCTCTTTGACTCTTTAAAGTAGGAGTGTTGCTGGACTGTGGTGACGTGTGGGTGGCTGGTATACTATCTCTCTGAATATAATTTTTACACTTCCAGCCCATGCTTTGAGCCCTAATTATAACCCTCCCCTTTCTTAATTAATTCCTTGAGCAAATCCTAGAACTATTTGTTACTTTCTCTTTATTTTCACCATGTTTGGAACACTTTAAATGCACTTTATGACATCAGACTTTACTGGACAGCAACTTAGTACTGTTTGTGATCCCTAAATTAATCATTAATCTATTCATATTGTTAGGCTTAATTGCGTCCAGGATCTTGTATGCCTTAACTCTTGATATGCTTATTAACCTAACTAAGGAACCACCTGAACTAGCATGTGGATGTGCAGGTAGGAATCTTTTTTATGTTTATGCCTTATTTTAACAATTTTATTCCTAGATCCTATGCACACACCCACAAGCCTACACGCATGCTGTATCAGTTCTCTTCTTGGAACTATAAAAAAAAACTGCAATTTCATTCTCAAGAGACAAAATATACATGAATTTCTGTTCCTCTTCTAGAATAGAAACGAACACCAATTTTCAGACTTAGACGAGATAGCAAAACTTAGTTAAAATTCATGATTCTTATTTGATCTCTTTGGAGAAACAATTCCAATCATTGAATCGCAACTTAATGAGAACCTTCAGAAATATCAACCTGCTAATATCATACTTCATCCAGATATTCTGATTTCTACGTCCATATGATAGACCCAAAGATCATCAGGCTCTTCTCTTATCCACAGTAAAAACCTTAAAAAATCTCCTGCCTCAGTCTTATTTTTTCATTTTAAAATTATTATTGTTTTTTAATCATCTGAAAATAAATATTCCAAACCAGAAATCCTACAATAACTAGAATCCTTCCCGAACAAGTAAATCTTACTATTGTTATCGTTATTAAAAAAAATTCTTCCACATATGAACCTACCTTATCAGTAGAAAATTCTTCCAGGACAGCAAAACAATAAACAAACAAGACTATCATCTCTAATAGCTATCAATCAGCCATTGGGTTTAAAGTAGTGAGCACAATAACCAAAAAAGAATAAAAATAAATGGTAAAACTGACATAGAAAAATTTAACGATAGAATAACTTATCTATATTTGATGTTGTCACTCCAACTTTCCACTATCTTTTAGGCATTGTCATCTCCCTTCAAATGGCAAACGACTACTATCTTCAGATTGTTAGAAAGATTGTAAGAGGAAGAAGAGATGACAATGCCCGAGTCACAAATCATGCTTTCCTTAAGATAGTATTCGCCGTCTACTCTGGTTCTTCTTGTAGAAAACAGAGACTACAACGAGTCAACAAATCTGCCTCTAAGATCAAATGGGCCCAACCCTTGGGAGTAGATTTATGTGTAGTAGGGCTCTAGGTAGGGGAAGAAGTTGGGGGAAAATTATAATACACATGGAGAGTGTGTAGACACCTCTCACATACTTTGGTTCATATATCAAAAAGTTTTTTTTTAATGCAGCTACAAGTTTACCCCAATACTGTACAAAACATATGTACCCTTACAAATATAACCCCATATATCCATGAAATACAACACTCCCCCTCAAGTTGGTACGTAGATATCATGCATACCAAGCTTGCTAGCAATATAACTAAAACTAGGACTACATAAGCCTTTTGTAAATATGTCAGCCAATTGATCTTCAATCTTCATAAAGGGAACACATATCTATCCAGTTTGTAGCTTCTCCTTAATAAAATGCCTATCCACCTCAATATGCTTAGTTATATCATGTTAGACAAGGTCATGCGTAATACTAATGGCAGTCTTTATTGTTAGAATACAACCTCATAAGGCCCTGGGAATTGAATCTCAATTTTCGTATGAGACCACGGATCCATTTCATCTCATAAATCCCGTGAGTCATTGCTCTAAATTTGGCTTCAACACTTGATTGTGCTATAATGGGCTACTTCTTGTTGCGCCAAATAACCAAGTTACCCCCAACAAAGCTACAGTAACCTAAGGTGAACCTCCTATCATCCATAAAACCAACCTAATTGGCATCTATAAAAGCTTCAACTATTAGATCCCTCTGTCTACCATACAGAAGTCCTTTACCTGAACTTCTTCAAATAATGTAGAATAGGGTATGTTGCCTCAAGATGTGACATCGTGGGAGCATGCATGAATTGACTAACAACCCCAACATAAGAGATGTCCAATCTCATCAAGGTCAAGTGAATAAACTTGTCTACCAACCTCTGATATCAACTAATATCAATAAGTTGGTCACCCTCATCTACTTGTAAGCGGTGGTTAGACTTAATGGAGGTCTCACAAGGTCTACACCCTAACATCCCAAAGTCTTGGAGGAGATATAGCACATACTTGCACTGGGACAAAAATGATTCTATCATTTGATCTATCAACCTCTATCTTAAAAAAGTATTTGAGAAGCCCCAAATCTTTGATTTCAAATTCCTTACCTAGAAAGCCTTTCAGGTTGTTAATTTCAAACTAATCATTACCTGTAACAACTATATCATCCACATACACAATAAAAGTTGTCATCTTCCCTTTCTGATGCTTAACAAAGAAAGTATGGTCCACTTGACATTGTTTGCAGTCATTCTAGATCATGGCACTACGAAACCTCTCAAACCATGCTTTAAGTGATTGCTTGAGTCCGTAAAGAGTTTTCTTGAGACAACACACCTTTCCTTTGCTAGTATAAATTTGAAAACTAGGTGGCAAACTCATGTAAACTTCCTTTCCAAGGTATCGATGTAGAAAAGCATGCTTAACATCATGTTGTAGCAATGGTCATCCTTGATTGGCAACAACTGAAATCAAAACGTAAATGGAGTTCATCTTTGCTACAGGGGTCAAGGTCTCTAGATAATCAACTCCATAACAATGATGAAGCATGTTTTGAAGAATAATTTCCATGAAATGTCGAAAAAACTCAGATTTCAAGTTTCTAAGATATGCAATTTTATGGTAGTTTTTTCCTATTAGTAACTGGTCAATCTAGGTCCCTAATATAATGTGGGATCTATAGAAACAAACTTTTAACAATTTTGAAAAGAATCTGAGATTAAAGAATTGGGTCAATTAAAGTATTTTCTTGGGATTCAATTGGCTCGATCCAAGATGAGCATCTTTCCATCACAGAGGTAATATGTCCTAAGCCCCTTACAAGATACCAGTTTAATAGGTTGCAATCCATGTGACACACCATTTGATCCCAATCACAACCTAATGGAAGATAAAGGTACTAGGTTGACCAATGCAAGGTGATATATGACATTAATGGAAAAGTTAATCTATCTTTTACTCACCATACCTAATATTGCGTATTTTGTTGGAGTTATGAGTTAGTTTATGCATGCCCCCACTATTGTTCATCAAGAGACAACCTACCGAATCCTTTGATATTTGAAGAAGAATGCAGGTAAAGGTCCTTAATACAACAAAAGAAGGGGTCTTTGAGTTGAAGCATACATAAACGCAGATTAGAGTAGATTTGTGTCCAACAAAAAGTCCACATCCAGCTATTATACATTTATTGGTAGAAACTTAGTCATATAGAGAAGCAAGAAACAGCTCATAGGGGTAAAATCGAGTGTAGAAGCAGAGTTTAGGTCTATGACTCGTGGGATCAATGAATCTTTTGACTTAGAGGGCTGTTGACCGAGCTACGATTCTCTATTCAGAACCCAATGACCTTGTATTGTGGTAACAAGCCAACAATCAGTGTTACCCACAACCCTGTACAACATGATAAAAAAATAAAAATCTTAATTAGAGAAATTAGTAAAAATATGCTATACTAAAGCAATTGTCACATATAAATTAATCACTGAAATTGGACAAGAGCATTGACAGTTGGATAACTAATATATATATATATATAGAACTGCATAATGCAGGGAAGAAATTCAAGCAATGTGATCATAAGCCAAAACAAGGAAATAAATAGAAAAAACAAAAAAGGTGGATGAGTCAAGACACTAGAGCAGTGCAATGCAACTCCACAACAAAGTATTTAGAACATTTTGACATGTGGGTGTTGAAGTATATTAATTTGTGTATCTCCTAGCACCTTAAGGTTTTGGGAGAGTTGGTTAATTTACTGTCAACATGGTATCAAAGCAGGTTTGGTCGTGAGTTCGAATCCCGATGGAAGTATTTTTCCGGATATAGTGTTGTACGCGTGTGTACGCGTTATGTGGACCCATGCCCAGCTCCCCAAGTGTATTCCCATGAGAGAACAGTGTTCCTTCTGACGGGGGGTGTTGAAGTATATTCATTTGTGTCTCTTAGCACCTTAAGGTTTTGGGAGAGTTGGTTAATTTACTGTCAACAGTGGGAAGAGGCCGTTATAAAACTATCACCAGCTAACATATCAGACAAGTGAATCAGGAAAAATAACAATGGCCATTCACAGATTTAAGCAAACATTGACTTACCATATGTGGACCAATCAGGGCTTTGAAGCAATTTATGTAATGTTGGACACCTCTGTCATCTGTAGGTCTTCCATCTTGTGATGAAGAAGAGACTTTAAAATCTGCTTCTGGACCCCGCTGTTCAATGAAAGCATCATCTAAGAAATCAAGTAAGTCACCTCCCCCAGAACTGCCATGTATTGTCTGTGGTTGAGCAATGGCAATGCTCTCTCCACTCAAGAGATCCACCCAGGCAGTTGGTTGTGCTGGTGGTAACACAATTTCATTGGATAAAGATGCACCAACAAATGGATTTGTATCTGAATTACAAAGAAAAGAACTGGTTTCTTTGTGACATTTGTTTACAAGCTCCCAGAATTTCACGCCAGGTCCTTCCTTAGAAAATATGCCCTTCCAAGGAAGAGAAACTCCAAGTACCTCTATCTGTGCACAATTCACTATTAAAATAAACGACCATCAAGCAAGAAATAAAATTATGCATGAAAGATAACCAGCATACAACAAGAGATTTCTGATGATAATTGTGTCTCCTCAGTAGATCTTGATTATAAATTAAGATCAGGTAAAAAAAGAATTGACAAGCAAAAGTCAACCCTTCAGTATGTGTGCCAGCATTTTCCAACGAATAACACTCTTGGGAATCAGGTTCATTACAAGGGCTCACTTAAGCTTTATACAAAGAAAGGAAAATGCACAAGAAGAAACACCCGCCTAAGCAGCTTATTTAAAAACAAAAGCTTCCTACTCAAGCCTATCATTACAAGGGCTCACATATCACATTCAAAATATAGCATATTACTTCAAATCCTCAAAAAACTATTACCAGTCATTTCCATGTACTAATTTAAGGATCTTATTTCTAATGGCAACAAATAACAATTTCAACTTTCTTCATGAAAGCCAAAACTCAATAAATTTCCATTGTTAAGGAACTCAGTACTAGAATGAAGAGATATATGAATTATTAAAAAAAGAATGAAGAAATATACATTTAAAGCACCATTCAAAGACCGCATATTGGTAAAATATTATTCTCACATGATAAAACTATATCAATACATACTAATGACAGACACTGGCAGGAAAGTTTTATCCATGTCAATAATGAGAGAGCAGCATGTGTTTCTATGATAGGTGCATCATGGTCACAAGAAACTAGGATCATCTGAACAGATAAAGGATAAAAATGGACCATAAGCAGAGTTGATCTAAGAAAAACGACAAAGCTAGAAATGCCCACTTCTCATCATCATGGTCCAGACCTAATCTAAAGTTCAATCCCACCTTCCTTAAAGATAATAGACCCTATTTAACAAAGATGATTTCTTTGCTATCCCCTCCTGGAGAACCAGAATAAAATGCTTACTGCTTATAACCTCCATAAATTACAAAGATTAGAAAAACTTCACATATCTTTTAGCCAGATTTCCCAATTGTGTGTGCGTGTGCATGCAAAAGCACACCGAATTCTGTCCCTAATTTTAAAGAATATTTGTAACAGTGTCATGCTTGTAGTTGATCTTTATGATAGGGTGTTACACCCTAACAGCATTATGATTAATTTGAACTTAGACCATATACAGAATTGATTGCTGGTCCCAGCTAAATCGATCATCGAACATATAGAAAATATGAAAATGTTGAACATCAGTTTATGATGCCACAAGATAATCAAGAAATTGAGTTAAGGTTGGTTATGATAGTGCAAACATATTATACATAGTGTTTCCTTAACCTTTTCAATATAGTGGACAACACCATGTTCTTCACAATGCCTTACCATAACAGAATTTGACAATGTAGCAGTGTTGATAGTGAGCATTGCCAATTTTCAGGTGTTTTATTTAGTCACAAGCTCTTGGATCACTTGCTTTATTTTGGCATTGCAATTCATTATAAGACAGAAAAAATCTATTTTTTCATAAACATACAAACAGTAGTATCTTAATACTATAATGCCAAATTATCACCTATAGAATCGTAATTACAGACTAATATTAAGTACTGACCTAAAAATATTATAAGCAAAATAAAAAGAATCATAAAATATGGGGGTTAAATTCGAAAAAGAAAAGACATTACGTTACAAGGACAATCCATTTTCTAAAATTCACGGCATCAAACACCAGCCACTAGGTCGAATTCCCAAACGTACATGCAAGAACTTCCAATTTATCATAAATCCCTTGTTTTCAACTATTATGATTTAATGTGCATCAGCTAATAATACAGTCATTTGATATCAGTCATTTTATCATGCATGCCCCCACTACTACTCATCTTGAGGCAGCCTACCATGTTCTTCAATATTTGAAAAAGAATTCAAGTAAAGGACTTATGTACAAAAAGATGAGTGGTCTTAGCGTTGAAGTTTATACATATGCTAATTGAGCAGGATCTACAACTGATAGGAGATCTACATCAGGTTTTGCACATTTGTGGGTGGAAATTTAGTTACATGGAGAAGTAAGAAGCTATCAGTGGTGGCACAGTTAAATGTTGAAGCAGAGTTTAGATGAATAATCCATGGGATTTGTGAACTCCTATGGCTTTGAGGATTGCTGACTGACTGAGTTGGGATTTCCCACCATCCAAGGTTCAATAAGCTTGTATTGTGATAACAAGGCAACGATCAGTATTACCCACAATCCAGTACAATATGATAGAACCAAGCACGTGGAGATAGATTGTCACTTTATTAAGGATCACTTGGAGTCGGGGAATATCAGTACTCCTTTTGTCCAGACGGATGATCAGCTTGCTGATATTCTAACCAAGGGGTTAAATGGTGCTCACTTCTCTAATATTGTTAGCAAGCTGGGAATTTGGGATCTCTATTCTCTAGCTTGAGTGGGAGTGTTGGAGACCATATATGTAGTACTTCTTGAATATGGGGCATGGTTGTAATTTCATGTATGTAGAGGAGTTTGTTTGTTATGTTTCAGTATTAGTATCTCTTGTAAGGCACCATGGTAAACCTCTTATACGGCATACCACATGCATAATAGGGTAAAGAATATATAGAACCATTTGTAGAGAGTAGAATATACACTATATTTTCCCCAATCTTCTCTTCTCCATCCTCTTTTTCTTCTACCGATCTCAAACCCCTAGACCTACACTTGCAACTTTTAACAGTGAATTAACCAACTCTACCAAAACCTTAAGGTGTTAGGAGATACAATAATTAATATACTTCAACACCCACCCCTAAGGAGGAACATCGCTCTCTCTTGGGAACACTTAAGGAGATACAATAATTAACCAACTCTCTCTTGCGAGTCCACAATGTGCACACACATGTAGTACTATATCTGAGAGAATGCTTTTACTACCATGAGATTCGAACTTATGATCTAGCTTGCCTTTGATACCATGTTAACAGTGAATTAACCACTCTCCTAAAACCGTAAGGTGTTAGGAGATATAAAAATTTATATACTTCAACATTCTCTTGTACTGTTCGCAAACTGGGTATGTGGGATATTTTCTCCCTAGCCCAAGGGGAAATGTTGGGGTGTAAACGAGGTATATACAAGTATTTGAGAGCAGTTTAGTCTTTTTCCTTGTGTTTGCAACTATATGATATACCATCATTGTATTAGCATTAATACCAATATACAAGCGAGAGGGAATGATAATCTCTTGCAATTTTCCTCCCACATGATTTCTCCTCCCCTTTTCTCCTTCTTCCTCCTCAACACACAAACCCTAGACTTCCAAATCCATCTCATCTCTTACTTGACCAACTATGACCTCATTGCCAATACAATGCCTGACAACTTACATAAGCATCCCATTAAACCTATTGAAAGGAAGTCCACCAATTCTTCTGCTCCTTCCTCTTTTGGAATGAGCAACATTAAATTATAATTGGAACGTCTGTTCCACACTGCCATTAAATTAAGAAATTTCAACAACTGCATCACATCAAAACACGAATGCCATCTCGAAATCCAAGTGTAACATAATTCAAATCCAGATGGAATAGCAATATAAAGTTTTAACTCTGGCTTTGAAATATGTTTACACATAAACCAGCGTTCTTGGAGATTGGTGTATCAAACTGCCTCCACCAATGTCAAAATTGATACCCATAAATGTACCCGGATAACAAAGGCTTTGATAAGGAGCTTTCGAATGTAAAACTAAATTGCTGCATCCAGTACTGAGACACTGCAAATATCCACCCCACTCCCGAGTCTTAAATGCATTTCACAAAAACTCATATGATTCTTCAATACTGCCTCCACCGATGTCAAAATTGATACCCATAAATGTACCTGGATAACAAAGGCTTTGATAAGGAGCTCTCAAACGTAAAACTACATTGCTGCATCCAGTACTGAGACACTGCAAATATCCACCCCACTCCCGAGTCTTAAATACATTTCACAAAAACTCCTATGATTCTCCAATACTCACTCATAACAAATCCTATTCAAAGTCAAATTAACTCAGAAGCTGTTTTAGCAGCTAAAACTGATTTTGAGATACCCTACAGTTTGCATGGGATGATTATTCTATTGTAGTTGCCTTTTGGATCTTCCAGTCTTGTACTGGGGGACTCTGAACTTGTATATGAAAATAAAAGGAGATTTCTTTTCCCATTCACAATTATTAGGTTTACTCACAAATTTTAATTTGAAATACAGATCATTTCATAACTCATAAGCAGCTATCTGATTTACAATGCATAACTATTGCTTCTTCTGTTCTTCTCCTCTCTTTCACTCATACCTTAATGAGAAGCTTAGACTCCACTTGTATACTTTCATAATCTTTTTATCAATAAATATTTTGTTACAGATAAAAAA
Source organism: Platanus orientalis (assembly GCA_025762735.1). Lineage (NCBI taxonomy): Eukaryota > Viridiplantae > Streptophyta > Magnoliopsida > Proteales > Platanaceae > Platanus > Platanus orientalis. The sequence continues at coordinate 701 of JAOXJP010096414.1, read as the reverse complement.
GAATACTTTGGCAATTGGAAAACAAAAACACTTCATATAGTTATTGTGTGAAGGAAATAAAATGCATCCATTTAACTTACTTCAAAAAGAAGCTTTGTACCTCACCAATAGTTATAGGGGTTTTTCCAGGAACAGAAGGATAGAATGTAAGAGCAACCACTCGAGTAAGAAAGTCCAATTCACCCTCCAATTCTTCAAAATCATACAACAATGGAAGCCTAGATGTATCTTGAGCATGAAGGCGTGCACCTGCACCAGTGACAGCCATATCCTCTGAGCTAACTGGGCCTGCTAAGGGTATCAAAAGGTTTGTCCCATTTACACATTGTGGTATTGAAGCACCCTACATAGACCAAACAATAGATGTCAACAAAAGTCCAACATAGCATAAGGACTAAAAGAAAAATTGATATGAATATATAGTATTTAGAGACTGGCATATGTATGCAATGCCTAGCCTGCTGAAGTTATATTTACAGAGATGGATATTTCTTTAGATACAGACTAGCAGGTGGGAAGTGTTCTTCCACATGTTCAGGTTTATCAAAGGAGACCTTTACATTAAGAATTTGACTTTGGGTCTGCAATGGTGATGAGTGTGGAAAAGGATACCACTTCTTGGGGGAGTAAGCTGTGTACACGGAGTGGGCTTGAATTTTTTTTTTTTTTTTTGGGGGGGGGGGGGGGGGGGGGGGTTAGGT
>JAOXJP010096403.1:0-14522 GCA_025762735.1 Platanus orientalis | reverse complement strand
CTGTAATTCCTACCCTCCCCCCCCCCCCCACAAAGGAAAGAAGAAAATCAAATAATAAATAAATTGCAAAATGTTTGGAAACACATCATTTATTATATTATCGGTTCTAAACCATCAACAAGGCAGTTCAGAATACCCCTGGCGTCTAAGCAGTGTTCTAGTGAAAATAGACAGCTGGAAGATGCCAATAACTTCGCAAGGAAAATCTTGTGTGCATTGTATATCAGATCCGAGATTGAATCTAATCTTCACCTGCTCTGCTAACCTCAAATATGTAGTAACCACTAACTGTTTCCCATTGTGTGTGTGTGTGTGTAAGAGAGAGAGAGAGAGAGAGAGATATGAAACCAAAGTTTTGGTTCCTGCGTGTCACTTATTTGATGGATTGAAGCATACAGGGCTTAAGCTCATCGTTCTAGGTCACCCTGCAGATAGCCTGAAACGTGCTATTTATTTTTCCCAGAAGTGTTGCCTTTTACATATAATGATGTTGCATGTACGAGTATGTACAAATTCAACATCATTAAACATCGTCATGCACATTTTCAGGCTAAATTTGATTTGCTTAACAAGAAGAACAGGTGTAAATCTTCAAAAAGAGAATTCAAAGCATCTACTTTATAATATTAAGCCTCTAGGGGTCAACCAGATTCCTAAGCAAGGATGGGATCCTAATTAGAAGTCGAGCATCTAAAAGTTAATAATTGCTTCTTAGGAACAAGGCTTAAAGGTATCACAAGAACAAGGCCTAAAGGTATCACAGGTAAAGAGAAATAAAACTCAGGAAGTAGTGACCCAAAATTAAGAGAATAGTTTCCTGACTGAGAAGAGAGACGAGGACATTACTCTATTTATTTACTTTTATTATTATTATTATTATTATTTTTTTTTTTGAGAGATAAATAGGCAAGACTTTATTGATGAAAACAAAGAAAGACAAGGCAACAACAAACAAGAGAACCATCACCAAGAAAGTGAGTGAAACAACAAAACGAAAGAACCAAGAAAAACAACCACAAGAAGAAGGAAACACATCTCCTCGCACAACAACGAAAACCAATCATCCTCTACAAAATAGATCCTAATAGATATCCAATCAAACATCCTGTAAATGTGGAGGCAGAGAACCTCATGGCTCCTTGTCTTATCCTTGAAGATCCTACGATTCCTTTCCTTCTAGAGACCTCAACAGATAGCCCCCGGAAGAGACATACAAATGATTGAGGGAAGGACCTTCAAATCATTGACCCGCCAACTAGAGATCAAATCATCGAAATGGGAAGGTCAAGACCAGGAAATGCGAAGATGAGAGAGAAAGAAACCCCAAACCTTACTTGCAAAAAGGCAATGGAAAAGAATGTGATCCACTAACTCCTCTTCCTTCCGACATAGCACACATCTGTAAGCCACATTTCACCCTCTACTTTCCAAATGATCAAGGGTGAGAATTTTATCCAGTTTTGCATTCCAAATGAATAACGCCACTTTTGAGGGGATACCCGGGATCCATATGCCTTGTGGGGAAAAGAGACATTACTCTTTTCTTTTTCTTTTTTTAAACGAGGACATTACTTGAACTGCCATAACTTTATCATATTGATTTAGAAAAATTACAAAAATCATAAAACCATTTAAACTGAATAATAGTAAAACAACTGCACGTCTAACATTCATAGAAAATTTATCAAAAACACAACACAGAAAACTCACTGCATATTTGCAAGCCCGGCATAGAGACTCCATTGTTCGCATATCCCAAGGGCGGCTGTGCAAGAACCATTGAAAGCTCACATTAGACAAGGATCTGAAAATTCATGTTTATGCACATGGAAAAATTATAACCTACAAGGGCAGCTATTCTCAAATCCTTACTGATCAAAGATGGCTTTGAAAATTGGCCATAGCCGTTGAATTGCATCTGCCACAGCTTCAGGATGATTTACATGCCTGTTAAAAGGTTTCAACTTTATAACTGAGAACCTTTACACCATCAGCATCCATGCAGTACATTGATAAAAAATGCCTTTTATACCTAAAAATATTTGCAAGTCGATCAATATGAATAGTAAGTTCACGTGCAATTATTTGTTGCAATGCTCCCGGGCCTTGATTGATAACTTCCTGGTTGTTCACATAGCAAAATGGTCATATTATTCCCACAAACAGAATTTCCTTTAGCAATAACACTAACCTGCAAAGGAGTTATAACTGGCAGGCATAACGCCTCCAGGGCTTTTTTAGCATGGTCTAGAGGAAGTTCTGTAATAACCATACTGCAAGATAAGGTTTTAGAATCAATTCTTGTTAAAAAATTGATTATTAATTTATTTAGCAATGTGATCATGTTAAAGGATTTGAGCAATAAGAATACCTCAAGGCTTCAACCAGATTCAATGAGTCTTCGGGAGAGACTTTATAGCCACCTTCCCCAATGACTGCCCTATGGTATACATGGAAGAGACCATCTAGTGATCCGCACAGCTTTTTCCGGCAATCTAGTCATTAAAAGTTAATATATGAAACCAATAAATTACAGACTGATCCTCAATTAAGACCATGAGGCACAGTGCAGCTGTCACTAGAATGCAACCATAAATTAATGAAAGAGCAAACAATTTCTCAGGTAGATGTTTTGAGTGAACAGCTGAATTAAAATGGTTTTAGAAGATAATTTCCATAAAGTTTAAAATCCACAGTGAGAGAAGGATGGACAAGTGAATGTAATAGCTCAGAGGTTAAACAGTTCCATAGAACCATGCAGTAGAAGCAAAGCAGAAATAACACAATTTTTCTGACATTTTCCAAAGCATAAACAATAAATATCAAGCATGCAGACGAAAGGATAAAACACAAAGCTCCTGCAGAATACCAAACTAATGCAACAAACCTCACATGGAAAGTTGTATCCATCCCCCACAGGATGGATGCCTATCCATCAATAGGGCTGTCAATGAGTGCCCAAATACCCAAATACCCAGCATATACAGCCTGGTTATATTGGATTCAGTTCAATCTTTAGAACCGCCAAGCATAACCAGGTTGGGTTCAGATCCATCATTTCCAAGTTCTCTATTTTGTGTTTTAAGTATATTAATTTCTATATCACATAACACCTTAAGGTTTTGGGATAGTTAGTTAATTCACAGTCAACATTTTACTAACCAGACCCAAGATACAAATGGCCAATGTATTCAATTTGTTGATAGGAACCAAGCCCATACTTTACACCAATTTGATAATTGGGTTGAATCACCAGATACCCAACCCTTTAACACCAACATTCACCACCTGAATTTCCATCCTCCTATCAGTTGAAAGGGCCTGTTCCCTCCAAAGGCCAGATATGTTACACAGGCCCCCATACCATGTCAATAATACCAGATTGACTACTAAAATAATAGCATATGTTCAATCTTCTGACATAATTTGGAATGAAATATAGGTATCCAGGGGAAGGGTTGTATTAAGTTTCAAAGATTGCTAAAACCACCATCTTTAAAATATTACACAAATACTACTCTACATATATTTTATGTATCTCTTCCCACATATAAGAGAATAAAACAGATTTTCCAAGAGTAGACAAAATCACAAGTATTACGACAAATTGAGTGAATCTTAAATATTAGCAACTGACTTCTGAGTCAAGTTCAAGCTCTTAAACATTGACCCAGGCAACAATTTGATTCACTCGCTCAGTTAATTTCCAGAACACTTATTTACAAGACAAGTTTTCTCAAGTAAATACAGAATAGAGTTCATCTGTCACGTACACAACCACTTCCTGAAACAAGAATAACCTAACTTAAAGAAATATAATCTATCATAAAATTGAAAACTTGCTAACCTAAAGAAATATAATTTATCATAAATTTGGAAACTTGCAAGTGAACTGCCAGCTTGAGCGGAGAAAAAATTGTCCTTCTGTGGGCATGGATGGTCCATTCAGTTCAATGATCTTTAGCTGATATGTAGCAACTATTTGGTGCAATTACTCTGTATTCCAAAGGTAACCTAAAGAATGATGAAAAACAAAATGCAAATAAATATTGGTACAAGAATATTCTTACCGTCACAGATGTGCCTAAATGCCAAAGCTGCAGCTGCTGCAGAATCTTCAGATGTGCTCATACCATGCATTAGAATCTCTATGACTGAAGGCAAAACTGAGATCCCACTTGGTGCAGCATCAAGCCATTTTGAATACGCTCCAATTGTCAAGCATACTGCAGAAGTTTCCAAACAAACATGCAGACACATGCTCACTACAGCTGATCAAAATCAGAACTCAAATGCTGAAAAACAAAAACAAATTACAAATTGCAGTTTCACTAAAATGAAACCTATTATGAATTACATTTAAATTATCACCTGTCTGAAGTAATTGAGGCTCATGTGGAAGTTTTGGAAGCAAAGCCATGACCTATGGAAAAAATACACACCAACAAAGATGAGTCTCAGATGCCCTCTTATATTTGTAGCAGAGAATTTCAAAACATTATATTTAAATACTTGAACAGGCTATCCAGTTTTTAAAAAGAAAAGAAAATAAATAAATAAATAAATAAAAAACCAAACCAAATGTTGCAATAACATTGTCACCAATGAACATTACATTTAAATGTCACAAAAGCTAAAATGCCCACAAGAAACTCTTGATAACTTTTTAATTTTTTTATGAATAACTTGCTTTAATAGAGAAGGAGAAAAATATACAAAATATACAAGAGCAAAAAGCGAAAAGAAATATTTACAGATCACTTAATAGAAGAAAAGAAGATAAACAAGAATGTCAATCTCAAACAAAATCATTCAATGAAAAACCGTCGAATTCCTTGGAGGCCATGACCCAGGAAGCCACTTCAAAGAGAATGGAATCAAGCACCTCAACTGGAGTCTTTCTCACCCCATCAAATATCATTATATTCCTCTACTTCCAAATACAGCAGCAAACCCCATGAAGATTAGCCACCAAAACTTATTGCCACGAGGATCCAGGATGTCACTTTTCCATTGCCAAGCAAGGTCAAGAAAGCTGTTAGGCAAAGGGGTACCAAATGAATCATGCAGAGGGGTAGTGGATCAAAATGAGGCCACGAGATTCACCATCCAACATGCAAAGAAGACAAATATGTGGGGATACGGTCATATAAGGCCACCTTCTTTGAAGAAAATCCATGGTATTCATCCTGTAGAGAGAGGCAATCCAAATAAAAGCTTGAACCCAAGAAGGGAAAAGGCCTTTCCATACCTTTGTTAACTAGAACAAAGAGGGAGGGCTAGAATTGTAACTAAGAAAATCAAAGGGAGATTTAGATGAGAAGATACTCGAGGGTTCAAGGGACCACCTATACCTGTGTCAAGGGATGTAAAAATTTGAACATGCCTTACAGGATCAAGATGGATAGCCACTGAATTGGTCTCAAGATCAAGAAGATCCTTGTAAAACATAAATTCCATGAGATACCATTAGAAGAGGAAGAAAAGATTTCATAAATGAATGCATTCTTCTGAGAGGAAATACGAAAGAGTCGGGGGAAATGGTCGATAAAGAAGAATCACCTATCTAGACATCTTTCAAAAATCTGACTCTACACCCATTGCTAACAATAGATAAATGAGGAAAATTACAAATTAGAGAAGTTCTAGAGTTGGTTACTAGATTGCAATCCAATCGATACTTGCTACGGATAAAGGAATGCCACAAGCTTCCCCCTTCAGATACAAATCTCCATAACCATTTCCCAAGAAGTGACTTATTCCTCCGAAGTCATAACAATGTTCCCAATAGCTAAGCCTCCCACTTTTTCTGGTTTACAAACTTCTTCCCATTTAAATGATTTTTTCGTGGACCTCCCCCTTCCCATAAGAATGATCTTTAGATCTTTTCAATTTTATTGGCAGCTTTCACCAGAATCTTGACTATAGACTTGTAATAAATAGGAATGTTCAACAAAGCTATATTAATGAGTGTAATTCTGCTACCCAAAGAGATTTAGGATCTCTTCTAACAAGCTAATCTTTTTTACACTTTTTCTATTACGGAATCAAAAATTTCCCAAGCATGGTCAACCACCAAGAGGGAGACCAAGGTATCTAAGTGGCCATCCTTCCACCTTGCAACCAAGCATATCAGCCAATGAATACAGTAAGTTTTCTTTGATATGGATGCCAACCAAAAAGGGTGTCCCCAGATTTTAACCCTGAAATGAGCTCAAAACTTGTGGGCTTTAATTTCAAGATACCTTCCAGATCAGGCTTAACAAATACATTGGTGTCAATATTACAAAATCGCTTGATTGGGGTTTGAATCCATTAACAAGTTTAGCATGAACTGCATGGGAGATAAGGGCACTAAGAGCATCTGCCACCAAAAAGAAAAGGAAGGGTGATAATGGATCTCGTTACCACAAGCCTCTGGAAGAACTGAAGAAACCTTTGGATGTAGCATTGACTAGGATAGAATACCACAGATTTACCACACATCTTAGCATCTATTGAATACATTTCTCCTTGAATCCTTTTTGTAAGAGCACCCACTCAAAAAAGCCCCAATCCACTTTGTCAAATGCATTTTCTAGATCAATCTTACATGTGAGTCTTTGTGATCCTGTCTTCCTCTAAGCATCCACACACTCATTAGCCACTAAGATTCCATCCGTAATTTTCCAACCCTTATATAGAAGTTAATTGGGAAGTTGAAATAATGTCATTCATGACAGATCTTAATCTACACAAGAGAATGTTGGCCATGATCTTGTATATACTTCCCACAAGATTGATGGGACAGTAGTCAATGAGTTGGTAAACCCCATCTTTCTTTGGGATAAGGGCAATGAAAGTTGCTAATGCATCTTTCATGAAATTCATGGAAAACATTCATTAAGTCTTCCATAATGAAATCCCAACTGACCTAAAAAAATACATGGAAAAACCATTTGGTCCAGGTGATTTATCTTTATCTATACTGAAAGTTTTCTCATTAACCTCCTATTCAGTGAATGGGACTTCAATATAGTGAGCATTTTCCTCCGAAAGGCGGAAGTCAAAAAGATTGGCAATCCTGAGGCGAGTCTAACTCTAAGAAGTGAACAACCTCTCAAAAAAATTAGAACCTTCACTCACAATTCTATCAAAGTTAGATACATCTTCGCCATCGATTAGAAGCTTGGTGATGAGATTTTTCCTCTTCCTATCATTGGCAACTTTGTGAAAGAACTTAAGAGTTACCATCCCCTTCTTTTATCCACTTGTCTTTGGATTTCTGCTTCTAGAACACATCTTTATATCTAAGAATTGCTTCCATCTCCGCCAATAGAGACAATCTTCTAGATTGAAAGAAATGTGGGTATCGATCTTCCCAATCAACTAACACCAAGATAGAAGATTGACGCTCATTGATCCAAGTGAAATGACCATTAAGGAGAAAGCAATCTCTAAGTGCATGAGTATTCACAAAGGATCCAAAATCGTAATTAATCACATGGTCTATAAATGACGACAATAGTTTTATAAGTCACCACTCACCAACAAAGAAGTAGAAAACTAGTGTTGAGGAACTTGAATGAGAACGCAGAAAGCTCCACAATTCTAAATTAATTCTTTATTTTCACTAATACACAAACAAGTTAAGTCAGTGGCTTATCTTGAAATCCATGGACCAAAATTTCCAACAAAAAAAAAAAAGTTTTCTAAAATGTTCCATAATTGTCAAAGTTATAATATCAAAAAATAAATAAATCAAATATTTCACTTAAATGTGTATGAATAAGTCTTTGGTTGATCTTCCATGTTAACCTAGATCTCGACCTACATTATTTTTTTGGAAACAAAACCATTTTGTTTAGTTATTTAAAAAAAAAAACATCAATAATTATACACCGCATCAATCATGTATTTTCCTGATTCTTGTTTGGTTTTTTACTTTGCTCCTCTCAAGCATCACTTCATTTGTTTCGGCCCTATTCTTCTTTTCAATAAAATTACCTTACCTTTTCAAAAAAAAATAATAATCATACATGTTGAAATTATGCTTTATAGACTTTTTTTTTAATAAATAAAAATTCATTAAAGAGAGAAAAGGGATGAGAAATCCCCAAAGACTACAATCGGCAACAACAAGAAACAAAACACTATAAAATTTAACCCCCAATCCCTTATAGTGTTTGACACCGAATAATCGCCAAGGTCTTTCCAACAAAGGCCCCAAAAAGAAGCAAGCTCTTTTATCTTGCAAAAGATCATAAAAGTTGGCTCCCTACAACCTTCAAAAACCCTCTTGTTTCTTTCAAACCAAATGAGCTAACACGCAGTCGGACCCACTAACTGCCAAAGAACTATTCCTTTTTTAGGCAACTGTCCAATCTTCCAAGATGCAAGAAACAAATCAATTCGATTTGGGCTCACCCAAGCAATACCCACTTCGTTCAACAGCCTCCACCAAATCTCAGAAGCATAGGAGCAGTGAATAAATAAATTTTCAACCGTCTCGACATCATGCATGCATAAGGAACAAATATTCGGAGCAATCACACCTTTCTTTTAGAGCATATCAATATTAGGAAGGCGCCCTTTAATCAGGATCCAGATAAAGAAAACAACCTTTGAGGGAAGACAGAGTTTCCAAATATCAACCCACAGCCTATTAGGTACTTCCTCACCTATTCAAGTAGCCACTAACAGAAAAGATTTCATTACTTGTATAGGTCCATCTCAGGTGGTCTTCCACCACTGCCGTTATACAAAAGGGGTCCACTTTACCAAGCAAACAAGCCAAATCATCCACTTCCCAATCATTCAAGCCGCAGCGCAAGTCCACATTCCAAAACCCCCAATTACCCATAGGGTTCCAATATTCCATTACCATCACCTTCCTATCTCTTGCCAACCTATAGATATTCAGGTGTTCCAATATAAGCGGTCCAAAAGAGCACCACCTATCTATTCAAAATCTAGTTTTGATTCCAGATCCCACCTCCACCTTGATTCCCTTTTTGAAATCCACTGAAGACTTTAATATGGCCTTCCAATAACTATATCCATAAGGCAAAGAGGTGTTCTTAGTCTCCCACTCATTTACCACCCCATATTTATCTGCCACAACTTGACGCCATAGGCTATCATTTTCAATACCAAACCTCTATAAACATTTAAAGAGAAGCACTCTATTCATATCTTTAACTCTGGTAATCCCAAGCCCCCCAATTTCTTAGGTTTGTAAACATCCTCCCAAGCAACTAGATGCATTCCTTTCTCTTTCGATCCTTTCCCCCAAAGGAAGTCTCTTTGACATTGCTCAATTTTGTTTTCTACAGTCCTCGAAATCGAGAGCAAGGATAGGTAATAAGTCAGAAGACTTGCTAAAACCGATTTTATTAACACCACTTTCCCTCCCTTAGATAAGAGGCCACCTTTCCATCTAGCAAATCTTTTCTGAATGCAAGCAACAACCGGATTCCAAGAAGCTAAGCTTTTATAAGGAGCACCCAACGGCAAGCTTAAATATGTATTCGGAAGAGCACCCACCAAACATCCCAAGCGCTTAGCCAATCTATCAATTCACTCTACCTTTCCTACCCCAACTGCAAATGAGTATTTACAGTTGGGAAATTGATTTATCTGGGTACATGACTAAATGTATTTCTTGGTTGTTTATTACATTATCATACAAGTAGTTGCTCCTTTTTTTTCTAGTTGTAATTTGTGAGTCTGTATATGTTTTTACATCCTCTAGTCTTAAGATACAAGTAACAAAGTGAAACTCTTGCATCGTGGTCCCTCACTGCCATATAGAGTTCCAAGCTCGCTTAAAGTCCTCGAATCTGTTTGAGCATGGTGAACTAGACCTATTCTGAAGTGGGTTAAATAGGTCGTGTCTATGAACTGCATCAGCAAATATGCCAGATAAGACAAGGAGAGAAGATGGTGGTTGCCTACTACTCCACCCTTCATCTTGTGTGCGAGGAGATTGACCATTACCGATGTTTTTAAGCTTCATGTCTAGCAGATGTTGCAGCACATCAGCACTTTGAGTAAGGATCAAGTGTTTAAGTTTTTGGCAGGGTTTAACCCATAGTATGAACAGGTTTGGGTTCAACTCTTGGACATGATAGGATTCCTTCATTGTCTGAGGTTTATTCTCATCTATCCTTCTTTCACAGAGAGAATTGCATTGGTTTCATCTTCAAAAAGGGGGTGGTAAAGCTGATTGTGACACTGATGGTAGAGGTGCAGGGAGGTTTGAAAATGTTTCCGATGAGAAGGATCATCTGAAATGTGACTATGTGAGCCTTTTGATCACTCACGACATACTAAGGAGAAGTGTTGGATCTCCATGGACGCTCCCAAGAGCAGCATAGTCGATCCTTCACACAAGGCTTTACTGGAGGAAATAGAGAAGTTTGTTGATCTAGTGGCAGATCCAGTGCATACACAGTGACATCTACTTCTAACAGGCCTGTGCCTTTACTATAGCCTCATCAGATGTGGCTCAATTACATGAGAAGATTAAGTCTCTCTGTCAATTGGTGGCTCATTTGGAGCCTCCCTCACCAGCATCCACCTCCTCTCTTGCCCAGTCAAGTACATCAATATCAGCCATCACTGCCTCAGTCCCAACCACTAGCAATCCCTAAATCATTGATTCAAGGCACCTCATCATATGACTAGAATGACATCCCTTTTCTCCTCTTATCACATTTATTCTAGTCCTTGTTGAGATAAAGTGAGGATAGATGATAGCACTTATTTTATGTTGTTGGTTAAGTCAATATCACAGCTACTCCCATTATGCCATTATCCTATGTGTTTCATGTCACTAAATTTACTTTGAATCTATTTTCTATTAATCATTCACAAAATCTTAAATTGCAGTGCCACTTTCCTTTGTATTGCGTTTCAATAGTTGGTGACAAATAAGACACTTGGTAATGGACATTAGAAAGGCAGACTATATATGTTGGATACCTTACTGCATGTTGCTTCTACCATGCGTACCAACAATGTTACCTTTTCTGATACTTCGTTAGAATGGCATAACCCATCTCATCTACTTATCTCTTACCAAACCAGACATTGCCTATGTTGGCAGTATTGTTTGTCAATTTACTCATGCACCCACTAGATCTCATTTAGAGGTTGCATACAGAATCCTCAAATACTTAAGGGGATGCCTTATGAAAGGCCTTTTGTATGCCAAGAGAGGTCACTGCCATGTGGAGGTCTACATTGATGTTGATTGAGCCACTTCTATTTTAGATTAACGCTTAACTTCAGGTTATTGTACTCTTGTAGGTGGTAATCTAGTCACATGGAGTAATCTGCAATTTTGTTGTGGCAAGATCTAGTAAAGAGAAATCTATGGCACATGGAATCTGTGAGCTATGGATAAAGATTCTTTTAGCTAAACTCGATTCCCAATCCAAGGACCAATGAGTTTATATAACGATAACAAGGCAGCAATCAGTATAGCTCACAATGCAATCCAGCATGATAGAACCGTAGAAGTAGATCAGCATTTCATCAAGGTCCATCTGAAGTCTAAAAATATTTATATACTATTTGTTAAGATTGATGACCAACAAGCTAAAATACTGACAAAGGGGTTAACCAGTGTTCAGTTTTCTTCTATTGTTGGCAAACTGGAAATGTGGGACCTCTATTCTCCAGCTTGAGGGGGAGAGAGAGAGAGAGAGAGAATCTGTGTGTGTATTTGTAATCGCTTTATAATGAGTATGGTATACTAATACCATGCGGTATATAAGACGTATATCATATAAGTATTAATGAAAGAAGTGGGAGAATGATTCCAATGGGTCATCCCCAAATTATCTCTTATTGTTGTTGTTGTTGTTGTTCTTCTTCTTCTTCTCCACAAAACACTTAAGCTACTCAAATCTAATACAACCAACTTATGTTGCTACCATATTTTTAAAGATTGGGATCAAGATCAAGATCAAGCACATATTGGAATTATTGGAATCGATCCAGGACATGGATCAGCCCATCCAATGCTAATGGCAATCTACAAGGCCATATTGGATTGGACTCAGCCAATCTTTGATTCTATGGTTGCTAACGTAGTTCAAAATTTCTAAGAAATTTTCACAATTTCACCAAAAGTTCTCAAGTTTAGGAAAAATGAAATCAAGGAGAACGAAAAAAAATTTAGGACATGAAATAAAAATAAGGAGAACATATATTCCCTAATTTCGATAAAATATCGATAGCATATGGCTGAGAAAATCGAAATATGGACGATATTTTGATGCAACTATCCACAAATTTTATTTTTCATGGATACTTTTCAATCATTTTGGCAGACAGACTCACTTCTTAGAAAGCTTGAAACTCTGAAAAGTAGATTCCCTAAAGCAGATTCGCATTATAGGGAATCTACTTTCCTAATGTCCATTAAATTTCAAATCTTGAAGAAAAAGGTCTCAGTTTGGCTTCTGTAGAAGTGTTCATGTTTCATAACATGATAACTTGGACCTCATTACCATAAACTTGTGAATTGAGCAGCAGAAATACCATGGAAACCTTGTTCATGATAGGGACAAGCTAGCTTAAAACCCTATGTGGTATTGAGGAAGAATAACATGATGCAAGAGTGTGGGTTTGACAAATTCGCATGGAATTATTGTATGTAACATAGGAAAAGAACTCGTTTTGGGTGATAATGAAACCAGATTGTTGGCAGCGCCTATGCTATGCTTTTTGTAATTTTTTAAATTCCGAATGTGTAATCATGCTTATTTTAACATTCGTTGAAAATTCACATTTTTTCAATATTTCCAAAAGATCCACTATCTAGGTCTCCCATTGGGTGCCAAATTCAAATCTAAAGCGGTCTAGAATCCGGTGTCGGAGAGGATTTCAAGGAGGCTTGATTCTTGGAAGTCCCCCCTCTTATCGAAAGGTGGTAGACTTACCTTGATTAGGTCCTCCGTAGCATTCCTAAATCTCTTTTCACTATTTCGGTGTCAACTGCGAAGTTGGAAACTAGTTTTAGAAACTTCCTTTGGAATGAATCGGAAGAGCATGGAAAATTTCATGTGGTTGATTGGAAGTCCGTTTGTCGTCCTTTGAATGGTGGGGGCCTTGGGATTTGGAAGATTAGGTGTCATAAACAGGCTTTGTTAGGTAAATGGTTGTGAAGATTTGATGAGGAGAGGGAAAGTCTTTGGACAAAAGTTATCATGGAAAATTTTGGTTGAAATTCAGTCTAAGATCCTAAGGAGGCTAAGGGTGCTTAAGATCGTGGGATTTGGAAACCCATTCTTAAGAAACCAGTTTGCAAGATTCATCAGGTTTGAAGTGGGCTTGGGTGTGGAGATTCAGTTTGGGGAGGATGTTTGGTGTGGTGACTCCCCCCATAATGATGATTTTCGTGGGCTGTTCTTGATAGCCTTTGATGACCAAGGCTCTGTGGCAGACTCCTTTGACTCTTTGGGGAGTGGTACTTGGTGCCTAAATTTAAGAAGAAACCTTAACAATTGGGAGGTATAGGATTGAATGGGTTTGATGAGCAGGTTGGAATAGTATAGGCTGGTTCTGGGTGATAGAGACAGGAGGTTGTGGAATCTTCATAAAAAAGGTCGGTTTTCTACCAAATCTTTCTATGCTGGTTTGGAGCAACTTGAGAATAGTAATTGCAACTTTTCTGGGGTATGGTCTAAGGAGGTTCCTTCAAAAGTCGATTTATTTATTTGGACTATTGTGCTGGATAATATTCTTACTTTTACACATTTACAAAGCAGGGGATGGAATTTGGCTAATAGATGCATTATGTGCCTGAAGGTAGAGGAGTCGGTTGATCACCTTTTCTTTCATTGTCAGGTTGTGAGTGAGATTTGGGTCTTCTTCCTCTCTCATCTTAATATTTCTTGGGCTTTCCAGTATCTTTCAAAGACCTCATCGTTCGTTGGTGGATTGGTTGCTTAGATGGTATTCTGCAGGTGATTTAATGACTATTTCCTAGGACTATCTGGTGGGTGGTCTAGAAGGAGAGGAACCGACATATCTTTGAGGATAAGTTCACCTCCAAGAGTTGTATTTTTGTTCACATTTTTGAGATTCTCAGGGATTGGACCTTCATTTCCCCAGGTTTTGAGGAGTGTGTTTGGCTTGCTAGCTGGGAGGCGTTTCTTCATTTTCTTTGATGGGCTTTTGTTGTGTGGTTTCAGGTTTGGTTTGGTTGGTTTTATCCTACTTTGGATGTGTTTTTTGGTCTTGTTTGTTTTGTTCGTTTCTTTTTTCTTTTCATTACCCTGGTGAAGCTCTCTGTGTTGCTTTCCTTTTCTCTTGATTTAATAAATTTTGCATTTCTCTCTCTCAAAAAAACAAAGAACAAAAAGATTTCTCCACAATATTTATAATTCACAAGGGCAAAATATCCGTCAAAATTGAAATTTATAACCTTGGTTGCTACATTATATGCCACAAAAAAGACAGGATGTCACCAGGATCATTCTGCTATACATCACTATAAGGTTTTTGTAGTGTACATGAGAACATGAGGT
>JAOXJP010096392.1:0-14522 GCA_025762735.1 Platanus orientalis | reverse complement strand
CCCTATTAGACCCAATTTGGATGGCATACACTTCAATAGTATCTCTGGGTTGGAGAGAGAAAGTTCAGAAATTCCTTTTCAGGAATCAGAAGTTTGAGAAGTCATCAAAGATATGAGAGGTGATAAATCACCAGGGCCAGATGGATTCCCGTTCTTTCAAAGATGTCGGGATACCATTAAAGTGGACTATATGGAAGCAATCAAGGAGTTTTGGGAGCATGAGATGATTGATAAAAACTAGAATAATACTTTCGTTACCTTGTTTCCAAAAAAGAATGCAGCTAAGGAGTTGAAAGATTTTAGGCCAATCAATCTCTTAAGAGGTACCTACAATATAATTAATAAAATGTTGGCTAAAAGAATCAAACCGATTATGAAATCCATAATCTCATTTTCACAATAAGCTTTCATTAATGGTAGGAAAACTCTTAAGGGTGTGTTAGTAGTTAATGAGTGTCTTGATGAAAGGATAAAAAGAAAAATCTGGGAATCTTGTGCAAGCATGATTTGGAAAAGGCCTATGATCATGTAAACTGAATTTTTTTGTATTATAAGATGAGAAGAATGGGTTTTGGAGGCAAGTGGAGAAGGTGGATAAATCTATGTATAGGTTCGTCTTACTGTTCAATCATGGTAAATGGCAGCCCAACATGGTACTTCTCAAGATCTAAGAGATTGAGATAGAGAGATCTGCTCTCTCCTCACTTGTTCATCATAATCATTGAAGCCCTGAGTCATATGACCAGAAAAGCGGAAAGCGGTTTCTTAAATGGATTCGAAGTTGGCAATGAAGGTCTGAAAATCTTTTCAATTCACAGATGATAATATAATCCCTTGTAATGCAGAAGTGCACCAGTTGGGTGTCCACTAGTGTATATTGAGGTGCTTTGAAGCTGTCATGGGTCTAAAAGTGAACCTAACTAAGAGTTTGCTTACGGTATAGGAAATGGAAGATATAAGAATGTTGGCCAGGGTTCTTGATTGCAAGGTTGGTAATATCCCATCAACTTACTTAGGCCTTCCTTTAGAAGTTAGGTCCAAAACTAAGTTTGTTTAAAACCAATGGCTGATAGAGTTGAGAGAAGGCTTGGTTCTTGGAAAGTCTTGTTGCTCTCAAAAGAAGAAAGATAACCTCACCAAAAGCTCCTTAGCCAGTATGCCTAACTACTTTCTCTCCCTTTGCACCATCCTAGCTTCGGTGGCAATAAAGTTAGAAAAATGTTCTAGAAATTTCCTTTGAAATTATAAAAAGCAAGCAAGGAAATTCCGTCATTTAGATAGGGAGTCGTTTTGTCAACCTTTGGAGGAAGGAAGGATTGGGATCAGAAAGTTAAGGTAGCACAACCTAGCTCTTTTATAAAATTGGCTTTGGAGGTTTGGAGAAGAAAGAGTCTTTGGAAGAGTGGTGGCGGCAAAGTATGAGATTCCAAGAAAATTCGAGGGGGTCATAGGAGTAGAGCTTTGGAAACCTATAGCTCAAGAGAAAGAGGAATTTAGAGAGCATATTTGGCATAGGATAGCCTAGTAAATCTAATTTGACTAAGGACAACCAAGTGGCAAGCTGCTAACCTATGTAGGGATGCAAGTATCCAATTATTATCCGACTCCGGTTCATTTTTGTATTCATTTAAAGCAAATACGGATATACAAGTATCCATTTCAATTAAATATATGTTTGATTAAAAAATATTTTATTATAAATGAACCAATTACGGATATACACATCCGTCACGGATAATATTCGGATCCAATTAAATATTCGGCTAATCATCTGTATCCGATATACGGCTAATATAATAATTATATATATAATATATTTTTTAATATATATAAATATATATAGAGAATGAGTGTAGACCATTGGATCGAAACAAATCCAATGGTCTACACTAAACCCTATCTCTCTTATAATATAAAAAGTTTTAAAATTTTTAATATCCGGATATCTGTTAACCGAATATCCGATTATATCCAATATTCATTTATAATAATCGGATATATCCGATTATTATCCGATATCCGATAAACATAACAAATACAAATTCAAATACGCTTTTCAAATATCTGCTCGGATAATAATCGAATTTAGATATACATGGAAAATAAATGAGCCAAATTCGGATGTACTACTATCCACATTGAATCTGACTCATTTGCATCCCTAAACCTACAAGTTTATGAGCCCTCAATGATCTTGCGGAAGTATAGGAAAGAGATTAGGGTTCCAAGAAATTAAAGTTACCCAAATATTTTCAAACTTAAAAGACAATTAAGGAAAGAACCCGAAAACTAACTTTAGAAACAACCCTAAAGCACTTGAATGTATAAAAAAAAGCTAAAGAACAAAAAAATTAAATAGGAATCAAAGTAGAAGAATTAGACGATGAAACGAAACAGAAAAAAGGTAAAGAACCCAATAAGGGCAATTCTAGAATTTATGGACAGACGTACAAAATTATCAAAATTTCCCTGGTAGTTCGTAAAAAAAAACTGAAAATTTTTAGGGTGTTAGATGGCTATCTAAGGTATCACCATACAAAATTTCATCAAATTCGGATATGTCTAGGTTTATGAAATTATATAAAAATCAGGTTTGCACAATAATCAAGAAACCAGAAAATAAGTCAAGAAAGATTGTTCAACTAGATTAAATCAAGAAAGAATTTAATGGAATTTGAGGAATTGAGATGGGACCTAAAGGGGATAAAAATCCTAAATGAAAACTCAAGATCAACAAACACTTTTTCAAGATTTCAGTTCTTGATAAAAATACCACCATGAATAAAGAAAAGAGAGAAAAAAAATTCGAAAACCTGAAATTGTAGAGAAACTCACCAAATTCAAGGGATCTTGGATTCCACCAAACTAGATAAACCCAAGGAACCACCAAGGGAACCACTCCTGGTTTTATACCTCACAAAGGAAGAACACTAGCTGAAGCTAGAAAGCAAAAAAAATATTTATTCATTAATTTCATTCATAAAATTGTGGGTTGCAAGCATATATATATATAGACTTTACATTCCAATCTTTCCAAATCCCACTCTAACTAGACTTCCTAAAAAATAAAACTCTAAAATAACTAAATCCCATCATAAAGTGACACCCTTCCAGTATTTTGGCCATTATTTTTTATTTAGTTTTATTTTTCTAATCCCCAATAATTTCATTTTTCATTGGAAAGGTAACTGAATGTATGTCCTTTCTTCTGCATCAATATTAGATTCAAGCAAGGTTCGGTGAAGGAAGTTAAATTTTGGAAGGGCACAAATAGAAAATTCCCAACTCAAGAAGTATAATTGCAACCTCTTCCATATCTTTGAATAGGGGAGGTCCCATTGATTCCCTATTTGATCAAATGGGGGGAGAAGTTTGGGGTTAATTTTTGCAAAAATTAGAAGGATTGGGGGGCGGAGGAGTTAGTAAGCCTTCTAAAGCAGCTAAGATATTTTAAACCCAACGCAAGGGAAAGGGATAGATTCAGTAAAGCAAGAATTGCAGCAATAAAGTGAATGAAATTTATCAAAACAATGATGAGTTTAATGAATAACTGAAAATTTAGAATTCCTAGTAGTTGAGAAAATACATTACCTGCACCGACGGCACCCTCTCCAACAGCCAATTTGCTGCAAGCCTGCACCATGAACAATAAATATGAATGCCAATGTTTATCATCAAGAATATTTTCAAGAGAAGACCCTTTTGACAAACTGGTCAAAAAATGGTCTTTCTAATAGAGATAGTCACTAATATAAGACATCACAATAAAAACCAGAGATTATATGAGAAAAAAGATATTCTTGATACAACTCTTGACCTGGGGACCTATGGAAAAAATGGCTGAAAAAAGTAGGTTCTACTAAGGATTTTTCTATGTCCTCATTGCCAAATGTTATAATAAGATTGATGGAGGAGCTGAAGCAACTCATCTTTTTGTCTTGTGGGCTTACAATGTGGGTCTGAAAAGTCCATGTTTAAAGCCCCATCAATCCAATAAAGCAGGCCCAAGAAAAGATCCATAAGTCTACAATTCCACTAGTTTTAGTCGTTGTTTATTTAGGACTCTTGATTATTATGGTTTCTAAAAGCTTAGTCTTTATCTGGTTTGATTTTATTTAGTTTCATAGTTTAAAGTCTTTTAGTGCTTTATTTTTTGTCCTATTTCTGTCATCATCCATTTCATAAATTTTGGTATCATTTGAAAGGAGAAAATTCAGTTACCTCTCAAGCAAGTCCAAGATCTTACAAATCCTATGTGATTTGGAGGAAGTTATGGCCAAACTACTGGCAGGGTATCACTTTGTAAGGGGAATTATTTATTTTAGTTAGAAGTTTAGAGTTTAGTCTATAAATATGGAAGAGACCAAGCAGTGAAAAGAGAATTTGAAAGTGAATACAGAAACTGCTTCAGCATATAGGTTTGGTTTAGATTCCAACTCTTGCTTTCTTGAAAGGGCTGATGCTTTCAATACCTTGAGGCTTTGATTCCTAGTTTAACTATGCCTCTAGGTGCTGATTCCTAAAGCTCAATTAGTGTTGATTCCAATTGGTATCCTCTTTCTTTTTTCCATTCTATTTGATATTTTATTTTTACCCTATAGTTGGCTAAGTTCCATACCTTCAATCTGAATTCTGATAATATATTATTGATTTGAAAGTAAGCCGATATCATTACAGCCGATTTTTCCTTAATATCTCAACCCATCACCTATTCCTCGATTATAAAATTTTTACTCAATTCTTCATCAATTACATCCCACAGATGCTATTTATTTCATAAATATTCTAGTCTTTCAATTTTCTATTAATTTTCCACAAATCTGTGACTCAACTCTACAACTCTATTAATCATCCCATGACTAGTTTTTTTTCTCTTCCCTTCTTACTTCCTGCATCGAACTTTATTCTTTCGTTAGCATAGTATGACTGTGACAATGACATAAACTGTAATGACTGGTCCCAAAGTTTAGAGGAAATCTTCTTAAATACAAATATAGAAGCAAATGGTTCTGTAAATTAGACATTCTGCACCAACCTCAATATTATAGATGCCAATTTTTCCATCAAATGAAGAAGCTGATATGACTCCTGGTATCTTCGGATACCAGTGAATATCAAAATTCCAGTTTGTACCAGCTGGCAATTCACAGACAATCTGCACCAATTTGAATATAAAAAGAAACACTGGGATGTTAGAGAAAATACAATTTTGGAATAGTTTCAAGTAATAATATTCCTACAGAAGAGAGAGTTAGCAACAAAGGAAACTAATAGAGGTAATGCCACAGAAGAATGCTAAACTATTTAAAATTTAAAAAATTTCCTACCTCTCCTGTACATGTGTCCCAGCAAATAGTTCGATTATCCTTGGCACAAGTAAGCAAGTAGGAGCTGTCACTGAGACACCATGACATTGCGATTACACCTGGTGTAGAAGATACAGTCAAATAAAGATGAAAATCAATATTCGAAAAGCATAAAATGAATAAGAATCAAAATGTTCTTATTAACATCTAAACAACGTAAGCAGAATAATTCTGCAACAGTAATAAATATGGAACTTAAAGAAATGATGAGCCAAGGGAAATATGCAGCAAGCAGATATATCACACACCGAATAAAAGAAACAAAAAAAGACAGTGAAAGCTTTATGATGCGGATACCATGATTGGGATGATGATTGGGTCATGTTCACGGCCATTTTATTGTCTTTTGTTTTTTAGTTCTTTATGTAATTGTGTCTCATGTAAAAGGGTGCACAGAATTTTGAGGGTATTTTAGTCTATAGAAGTTAGGGTATTTTTGTTATTATTAGTAGTGTAGGGTTATTTTTGTCATGGGATTAGTAAAGGGTGTTATTTTGTCCTCTCACTATTTTATGTACACAAACCCTGGCCATGAGACTTTATTTATAGAGCCTACGACTAGCCATCAAACTTATACAATATTTTGAATAAAAAAACCCCACGTTTATGTCTCCTTCTTCATCTTGTTTGTTGCAACTGAAGAACCCTAAAACCCTGTAATGGGTCTAGGTTTAGCCTAGTTTAACGGTAGTAGTGGAGACTACTCCCTCTCTCAGGTCAAAGGTCCTCTCCCACCTTCTTCTTAATTTTCCCTTTTGATATAATATCCTGTTTCTGATTTTTTTGAAGTTGAACTGAAGAAATCCTTGAGGGATTGAATTTTTGTCAGACAAAGATTGATATTTTAGGGTATTCTCATTACCCTGCACATGCCTAAGATTCAAGTTCAGAGCAAAAAAGTCTCTTTCAACACTTTCCATGACTTGATAGTTTTTTTTTTGTGCACAAAAATAGGGCTCTCCAGCGTGAATACAATACAAACATCTCTTGGAAGATCAACCACTGGTCCCTTATAGTGTCTCTTTTGATCGATTGGTTTTCTTTAGGTTGCTGCAAACTCATAAATGATCCATCTTATCCAAGCCTTTCTCTTTTTTTTTTTTTATTGATTTAAAGCTATTCCATAGAGCTAAAAACATCCCAGGCGTGAAACTTGAAGAAAAAGTGATTTCACAAGAACTACTCCAGTTGTGTCACATGAAGCCATTTGCACGTGAGAATTACCCAGGAGGTTCCCGACCCTTGGGCAACACTACAGGGTGGGACCCACTTCAAAAAATAACAATAATAAAAAAAATTATTTTGAAAAAAAAGGGTCTGGCCGAGTGTTGAAGAAAAGAGAATTTTGGGAAATCCCCAAATTGGATTTCTAAGTCTGATAATTGATTGCAAACATATCCTACATTTTCAAGGGAGTGTTTGACATCAGATTCAGGTACTTTTTCTCCTATTTGGCTCTCTTTTTAAATTTCTAACAATAGGCACTTCTGACATATTTGATATAAGGCTTGAACCTGAGTTTATCTTTCTTTGGCCTAAATTGATTATCCCTAAAATATTATGATTGAAAAAATATGCATTGAATTCATTTTTATTTATTCATACACTCTCTAGAATAATTCAGATTGTTTCCCTTTCCTTCAGCCTAATTTAGGCTCTTTGAGGAAATTTTCAAACAATATTTTGAGCCTAGGCCGAAGCCTAATTTCTCTTCCCCCAAAATAATAGGACATTACGCTTAAGTCTTTGATTGTATATTAATTTTGTAATCCCTAATTCTTTGATTGCATATTAACCTAATTTAAAGAATTGTCTGATTTAGTATGTAAATATGCAAGTAGGAATTTTGTTTATGTTTTATCATTACTCTTACAATTTTATTCCTAACTCCTTGTGAACACACCCACTAGCCTATATGCATGCTACATCAGAGCTTAGGTTTAGGGTCTTAGTTACCCGTAGGTTGCATTTTAGGTGTAATTTATGTATGGTAAGCTATTTTGCATTTTTTTTGTATATTTAAAATTTTTTCATAGCATTGCATTTTTTAATTTAATTTATAGCATTGTATATTTTATTGTTATTTATTTATTTATTTAGCATACTTAGGTAATTTCTGCATTTAGATTTTAATTTAATTTTTTAGTTAAAAAAAATTCGCACTTAGATTTTTTTAGGATTTATTTAGTCTTAAGAAATTCAAGCATTTAGAATCCATGCATTCTTTTAGGGAGTTTTATGGTCACTATCCCCCTAGTCTTTTGGTGTATGTCCACTATGTCCAAACTAGTCTAGCATACCTAAGATGTCCCTAAGAGAGAGGATTAGTTCTTCATTCACTCAAGACCCGACCTTTAGAGGTTTGGCAGAGAGGGCAAATGCACTGGCTCAGGCCGTGGGGGTCTGTAGAGAGTTGTTCTCCCATTCCATGAGTGATTCTCAGGATGGGAGGGGGCTCCACATGGATCATGGCCAGGACCACCACTTAGGCCATAGGTCCATGAGGGTTAGATGGACGTTTAGATCCCGATTATTTCTTGGATTGGGTTAGAGAGATGAACCAGTACTTTGATTGGTATGATATCTCCCTTCACAGGCAAGTTAAGTTTGTCAAGACAAAACTAGTTGGGTCAGCTCAATTCTACTAGGAGTGGGTTGAGTAGGATTTATTGGCAGTATGAGAGAGCCATAACTAGTTGGGTAGACATGCGGAGTAAAGCTCAGAGAGAGGTATGTTCCACGTTATTATGAGACTTGACTTCTTGAGCAATACGACACAGTCCACCAGGGTTCATCTAGTGTAGCGAACTATATCATGAGGTTTGAGGATATTAAATTGAGATGTAGAGTCCATGAGAGGTCTGATACGAACATCACTAGATTCAAAGAGAGACTTAGATCTGAGATTCAAAAGGAGCTTATACGTTACTTCCTCACCACTTTAGAGCAGGTATACCAGATAGCCCAGGACATAGAGATTTATTTGAGGCATCCTATTAGTGGCTAGCCATCCCTTCCAAGTCTTAACACTTCTAGACCTGGCCCTATGCCTGAACAGTGTCCTAGTCAGTTGGAGCATTCTTTACTTCTACCAAATACTATACACCAAGCTAAGTCACAAGAGGATTAGTCATTATATAGAGTGAGAGTTGATGAGTCATATGACCTTGCGATGGAGGTACATGGTGATGATGAGATGACGTCGATGAGATTGTTGATCCTCTCAAGGCTCCAAGTGATGATGAGTCAGACTCTCAGGAGTTGAACTAAGAGGGACAGAGAGTTCAGGAGAGTGCATCCACAAAGACCTTAGTGTCTAGTTCTGTTGTACCTGACGCTGACCATGATACATCTGTTGAGACCTTGGTAACTATTTCTGTTGTATCTAACCCTGACCATGGTACACTTGTAGAGGTCTTCGTGTCTAGTTCTACTGTGTCTGACCTTGAACCTAATACTGAGTAGGAGATTCATGTGGTCCAGGAGATTCATGTAGTCCAGGAGGTCTAGTTGAGTGTACCCATAGCACTTATAGAGTTTGGACTTGTTAAGCATGAGCCTGAGCCTGAGCCTGAGCTTGGTCTTATTTTAGACACTAGGTTATGTCTTCTGTCTGAGGGAGAACCACTTGTGCCCAAAGTATACATATTTGCTAAGGAAGTGGTTCATACTCCAAGGGTATTCATTTCCCTAATATCTCTTTGGGTCGTAGCTTTTAACTATTTCTGGAAGGTAATATGGAAAATGAAGGATGTATTGGGTGGCCAATTATCACATGATTACCATCCACCTACTGATGGGTGTCTTGAGATGGTAATCAGGAGTCATGGTCCTTTACTGAGCTTAATAACTTTACTGAGATGTTTGGTCGGTGAGAACCTCAAGACATGGGGTAGTGTTCTGTCTACCACAGAATTTGCATACATTAGTTCAGTCAATAGGATAACTTAGTATGAGTCTGTTGGAGATTATCATATTTAGTAGACCCAGGGTTTCTATAGACTTTCTATTTATGTTTGCATTCCATTGTTCATTTGAGTCTGCATCTGCATTGACATTGCATTTTCATTCATTACACCAGGAGATTAGGTAAAGAATTGTTATGAGTAATGAGAGATATAAACAGTCGGCTGATTTGCACTATTTATATCGCGACTTTCAGGTCGGTGATTTAGTTATAGTTCGATTGCATGTGAGGAATTCGGGAATTTACAAAGTTCTGAACAATAATGGACCTAATGTATGCGTTTTGGATATTCCGACTACTTTGGAGATCAACCCTATCTTTCTTGTTGAGATTCTAGTGCCCTATCATAGCCATTCCATACCCGATCCTCAGCTTTCTGAGTAACACCTTAGTCCTTCAGTCTCCCTAGCCTATGCAACTTTTGCCATCAATTACTATTTGCAAGGAGGAGATTGAGGTCATGTTAGAGGATCAGTTCATTTCTACTCGACGGGAAGGTTATCAGAGATTCTTCGTCAAGTGGAAAGGCCGGCCAAGGTTTGTCGGTATTTGGTTGACAGAGAGCGAGTTGCGATTGATTGATAATGATGTTCCAGATCAATACATCAGCTGTTTATCATCAAAGACGATTCTTTCCTAAGAGGGGAGAGTTGATGCAGACATCATGATTGGGATGATGATTGGGTCATATTCATGGCCATTTTATTGTCTTTTTTTTTAGTTATTTATATAATTGTTTCATGTAAAAGGGGACACAATTTTGAGGGTATTTTAGTCTGTAGAAGTTATTTGAGAGTATTTTTGTTATTATTAGTAGTGTAGGATTATTGTTGTCATGAGATTAGTAGAGGGGTGGTTATTTTAACCACTCACTATTTTATGTACACAAACCTTAACCGTGGGACTCTATTTATAGAGCCCACAACCAGCCATCAAACTTATACAATATTTTAAATTAAAAAAAAAAAACACCACGTTTATGTCTCCTTCCTCTTGCATGTTGCAGCTGAAGAACCCTAAAATCCTAGAATGGATCTAGATTTCGCCTAGTTTAATGGTGGCAATGGAGGCTAATCCCTCTCTCTTTGGGTCAAAAGTCATCTCCCACCTTCTTCTTAATTTTCCCTTTTGATATAATATCTTGTTTCTGATTTTTTGAAGTTGAAATGAAAAAATCTTTGAGGGATTGATTTTTTGTCAGACAGAGATTGATATTTTAGGGTATTCTCATTACCTTACACATGCCCAAGATTGAAGTTCAGAGCAAAAAAGTCTCATTCAACACTTTACAAGACTTGACAGGTTTTTTTTTTTTTTTGTAGAAATAGGGCAGTCTAGGCGTGAATCCAACACAAACATCTCTTGGAAGATCAACCACTGCTCCCTCATAGTGCCTCCTGATCGATTGGTTTTCTCCAGGCTGTTGCAAACTCGTAGACGATCCATCTTATAAAAGCCTTTTTCTTTTATTGATTTGAAGCTATTCCATGGAGCTGAACACATCCCAAGCGTGAAATTTGAAGAAAAAGTGATTTCATGAGAACTACTCCAGTTCTCTCACACGAAGCCATTTGCACGTGAGATTTACCTAGGAGGTTTCCAACCCTTGGGGGACACTACAAGGTGGAACCCACTTCAAAAAATGATAATAATAATAAACAATTATTTTTGAAAAAAGGGGTTGGTGTACGTGTTGGAAAAGAGAGAAAATTTTGGGAAATCTCCGAATTGGATTTTTAAGTCTGGTAATTGATTGCAAACATATCCAACATCTTCAAATGAGCATTTGACATCAGATTCAAGACTCTTTCTCCTATTTGGCTCTTTTTTCAAATTTCTAACAGTAGGCACTTTTGACATATTTGGTATAAGGCCTAGACCTGAGTTTCTCTTTCTTTGGCCTAAACTGATCATCCCTAAAATATTATGATTGACAAAATATACCTTGGATTCATTTTTATTTATTCATACATTCTTTAGGGTAATCCAGGCTGCTTCCCTTTCCTTTAAATTAATTTAGGCTTTTTGGAAAAAATTCCAAACAATATTTTGGACCTAGGCCGAAGCCTCAGTTCTCTTTCCTCAAAATAATAGAACATTACACTTAGGTCTGTGATTGTTTATTAATTTTGTAATCCATAATTATTTGATTACATATGAACCTAATTTAAAGAATTGTCTGATTTTCTGTGTGGATGTGCAAGTAGAAATTTTGTTTATGTTTTATCATTATTCTTACAATTTTATTCCTAACTCTTTGTGCACACACCCACTAGCGTATATACATGCTGCATCACTTTAGCTTATGTTGGAAAAAATGATGCAAGTTCAATATTGCAGCCAAATTACGAAGACTTCATGGCAAAGAAAGCTAAAAAAAAAGCATAATTATGATAAGCAAAGAATACAAAATCAAAAATATATATAATCAAGACACTTATGGAAAAGTAAATCATCCTACAAATCAATTATATAATCAGCCAATATCAAACTCATTTGTCTAAAATCCATCGGAAACCATTCTGAAAAGAAATATAACTCCAGAATGCAAAAGAAAAAAAGCAAAGCATAGTTAACTTCCATACTATAAGTACAGTCCAAATTATAAACCACCTTTAAAAATAAATAATAAATAAATAAACAAAAAGGAATAAAATGAAGCAATATCATGTCAGGAACCAAACCTCGAGTGTGGCCCACAAACTCTTTGATTGGTGATATTGGGTTCCTCATATCCCAAAGCTGTTATAAATAGCACAGAGATTACTAAATTTAGCACACACGATCTTTAAATGTTGTTAAAAAAATTAAGACAAAAACACCATAATGCAGAACATCATACTCTTAGTGACGGTGAACTATCTTCATCAGATGCAACAATGAGCTGTGTGGCAAAATCAGGATTCCATTGTAAAACAGAACACCGCTTTCTATTTGAATCTGATAAACTGTTAGACAACATAAAGATCATATCAGGCTATCAAATTCACCATACACATCCATGATGCAGAAGTGCACAGAACACTTCACAGTCAAAAGCAAGCAACTTACTTTATCACTGGTTTCTGCCGCCTCAAGTCCCAAACCACTGGAAACATAAAAATTTGCAGTTTTAGATTAGAAAAATAAAAATAAAAATAAATAAAAAATTGTGCATATGCTTTAGAAATGTATCAAAACATGGGCAAAAATTCGAAGAGGTGTTTCCTTACCATATATTATGGAGTGCTGTGTAATAGACAAATACCATTAAAAATGAAAGGACAATTTTACAAGATGGCTACAAGACCAACCATGCTTTACGGAGAAATGTTGGGCAGCCAAGAAACTACGTAGAATGAATGTAGCGGAGTTGAGGATACTGAGATGGATGAGTAGCAAGATTAGAAAGAATAGAATCAGAAATAAATGCATTCACAGGAACTTATGGGTAGCACTAATAGGCGATAAGATGAAGCAAAGTCGGCTGAGATGGTCAGTCATGTGTGATGTCCAAATGACCGCACCAATGAGGATTGAAATGTTGAAAGTCGAAGATGTTGAATGGACAAGATGAAGGCAAAAATTGAATTGGATTGCAGTGGTAAGAAGAGATAGTGCTTGTGATACAACAGCAGACATGACCCCAGATAGAATGGAATGGCAGAACAGGATTGATCTCAGTATAGGTGTTTGTTTATGGATTTCTGTTTCAAGTATTGCCCCTATTGGACTTCTTATGTCAGGATATGAATCAAATAATAACATCTCAACAAATCATTTTTTTTTCAAAAGGGATCATGATGTCTTTCTATGGGATCACAGGTCTGTTCATTAGCTCCTATTTGTGGTGCACAATTTCGTGGAATGTTAGTAGGGTGTCCAACAATACGACAAAGGAGATCTCTTGGGCCGAAATCCCAGTCAAGTGCCTGATACCAGTTTCGTAAACTAGGCTAGTCTTGGTCTATTTTTCAAAAGGATTGTGTATATTCTCATTCAGTTAGGATAAGGCTTTATTGAGTTAGAGTTAAGGTAAAATATAAGCAAGTATTTTTTCCTTCCTCACCTGTCATTCCATTATTTGAAGTGGATGCGAATATAGGTTGAACTTTGTGATTCCATGATAAGAAAGAAACTTCACCTTGAGCACCAGATCCAACACTCTGGCAAAATTTTCACAATATATATTAAATGCTGCCCACATCTTGTAGAAATATGATTGCATCGTGGAATATAATTAAAAATAAAAAGTGATCTATATTTACTCTATAACGAAAGCATCTGCACCATGTACAGATATACTCTGGACATTAAAGAGAGTGGACTTCACTACAATTAGCAACTTGCAAGCTGAAGTGCATGATATTACGAGTAATCATATGTCAAATATGTGAAAAAGGCAAATCTAAACCCTCTCTTGCAGTTAGTGCCGCATAATGTCTACAAACCTTGAGTAATGGAAAGTGAGTAGGTTCTGCTGGATTTGCTAGATCCCAGATGCAGATTTCACCTTCATCAGCCCCAGAAGCAAGGAGATTCGTTGAGATACTGTTGAACTCCAGACCACGAACCTGTATTTGAGCAAAAATGAGGACAAATTAAGCATGCAAGATAAAAGAATAACATCAAATATCCAATAGATAGAAGATCCATGACACTCAAGAGTGCAAAGAAAATTCAGAGACAGAAACTTACAGGTCCTGTATGCTTAGTAAGGCGTCCAACAAGAGAATGTTCGATCTCCTCCGAACTGCAGAAAATTTATGATCTTTGTCATAAATCAAACTAGAAGTCTTAATATGCCTGTGCTGATCTAGATGATGCAGATTTCATACAACTAAAAACCACTATTAAACTAAGAAAACACGAACACAGTATATTATAATGCAAACAAAGTTAAGAACCTGTTTGTACATCCAAATTGGTAATCCAATGTAGAACTGTACAATCAAAAACACGATTTTGAATATTTGAATAGGCCTTTCAAGATGTAAAATGCCATTCCCGAAAAGACATTAGATCCCATGTTTCATCCAAGCACACTAATTCCTTATAAATTGTCAATTGTCCAATTTCAGTTTACCAACAAGTCAATTTTCAAGCCCTCATTTTGTAGGGCATGAAATGATATTTCATTCTTCTTCTTTGCTAGCTGCTCTTGATCTCTGTAGGGATTTTGGCAAGCCAAGTCAAGTGGAGAATTTTAT
>JAOXJP010096381.1:0-14522 GCA_025762735.1 Platanus orientalis | reverse complement strand
TTCTTGTGATGATAGAATATTAATTAATTAATTAATTAATCATGCTTGTATTTTATGTGAATGGCTTTGTTAGGACACATATTTTTAACAACTTTCTCCTCATCATCAGTGTCATCTTCCTAAGTAGTTGCCGTAGCCTTCTTGTTTTTGTCTTTTGAGTTATGTTTCTTGTTGGCACACTCGGAGGCATAATGACCTTGCCCTTTATATTCATAGCAAATGACTTCTTTCGTGGATACTTCCTTTCTCCTTGAAAGCTCTTTGGACATTTTGGATGGAAATTCCCTTCTAAAATTTTGGCATTCTTCTTATAGAATCTCCTAAAGCCCTTTATGATGAAAGTAACTTCATCATCATAATTTTCTTCTGGGCTTGACACCTTTACTTTTAGAGCAACTCCTTTCTTTTTGGCACTTGGTTTAAGTGTCATCTCAAATGTTTGGAGAGACCCTACCAGTTCTTCTACAACAAGTTGGTCGATGTCTTTGCTTTCTTCTATTGAAGTGACTTTTAACCTAAATCTTTTCGGAAGCGATCTAAGTATCATTCTGACTATACCTTCTGATTTAAGAGAATCTCCAAGACCAGCCTTGGAGTTCACAAGGTCATGTTGCTTAGTATAGAAGTCTATGAATTGTTCATCATCTTCCACCTCAGCTCCTCGAAGTTAGTAGTAAGCCTTTGAAGTTTTGACTTCTTTACCATACTAATTTCTTCATGGGTTACCTCTAGTAGATCCCATGCTTCTTTGGCCATGGTGAGAGAGCAAATTCTTCTAAATTCGCTAACCGCACAAAAGATGGCATTTAATGCTTTGTAATTAGCGGTGTGGGCTTTCTTTTGGGTTTCACCCCAATCCTTTTCTAGTATCGTTGGTCTTTTCTATCTTTGTTGGACTAACATCCATATGGATAGATCCATGGCTTGTAGGTATGTACTCATACGGATTTTCTAATATGGATAGTTATTCCCATCAAATAATGGGGGTTTTGTGGTTGAATACGCTTCTTAAGGAATGGCCATTTTATGCTTTTGATTCTAGGAATTTGATCTTCCCACTCCGGTTGTTAGACCGAACAAGAGCAGCCTAACTTTGATACTAATTGAAGGTCTGGTTTCTATTCTAGAGGGGGGGTGAATAGGATATCTAAAAATTCTATTAAACTTTACCCCCAATCAAATTCCAATTTAGATGTTATGATAAATCTTAGAATTTAGTGCAAAGTAAGATGTAGTTCAATTTCACAAGTGCAAGTCAACGACAATTCTTAATTTTAATCTTTCAATTAACTTAAAATCCTACTTAATAGCAAATATGAAAGATCATATGGATTGAGTTATACATGCGATGAAGATACCAAGAGAAGAAATAATTCACACACCACAAGCAACGCACGACATAATGTTTATAGTGGTTTGGCACTCGGGGCTACATCCACTCTCAAAGCTCACAACGGAGCAGCTAAAATTTATTTAGATTGAATTATATTACAATTAAGGTTAAAATTACAAAACCTATTCTACTTGCATAGCAAGCTCTACTCCTAGTGTCTCCGGAGGGAGATGTCTATACCTAGTGTCTCTGGCGAGTATTGGTCTACACTACCGGTGTCTCCAACGGTAGTGCTATAGTCTACACCCGGTGTCTCCGGCAGGTGTTGGTCTCAAACTAAATAATAACTAATACAAATTACTTGAAGATGTTGATGTATTGCTTGATGCACTTCTAGGTGGTTGCTCCTTTGTTGAGCTTGTTTGCCAATCTATTCCACCAAGCTTTCAAGAGAGCCTCTAGCTTCTTGAAGTTTTTCATAAGGGTTTACTTGAGAGTAAACCCTTCTCCTTGCTTCCCTCTTCTTGTTCTTTAAGTAGAGTGGTAGGGAATCACTTCAACGCTCTTGATCTTCAATAGATGCACATGTATTGGAGCCTTTGGCTATTTGGAGGTGTAGGATGCCTTGCTCTCTCTCAAAGAGCTCTACTATTTTCTTTGTGTGTGATCTCTTGTGTTCTTGGTGTTCAAGAGCTCATTTGAGCTTCTCTTATACTTATAGGGGATGTGCACCATCGTACACCCTTGATTTGACATATTTTCCAATGGTAAAAAAAAAGTAGATGCAAATCTATATATATTTTTGAATTTTTACAATGTCGGATTGATCCGGCTATGTTGGATCAATCCGCTCGGATCGATTCAGCATCCCCTGATTGATCTGGTGTCTCAGTCTAAGACACTCGAGTGTTAAAAGATCGATCTGGTAAGTAGCAGATCGATCCGCTATGTGTGGATTGGTCCGACATGCTCCAGATTTATTTGATTCCCCTATTTTTGTGCCATTTTGCCAAAATCCTACTCCCACTCACTTGGGAACCTATATAGGTGGCATTCATTGGTCCATGTGATTATGTAAAGGTCTTTTAAGTTCTTTAACCTATCTTTAACATGTTAAATACCTTCACAAACCTTTCTTGAGCTTTGATGAGTTGAGTCTTCAAGCTTTTCGGACCTTGGTAACTGTTGGGAATGGATTATCCTTGGCTTCAAGTGATGGAGCTCGTCTTCCTTCTTAAAAACCAACACTTGATGATTACAGACATGACTAAGATATTCAATGTGGTCATGCCATGCCTAATCTACCACTCCATGTATTTTATACAATATGGAATTAACAATATACATCAACAGAGGGGTCTAGGATATGAACTCGAAAATCTCAAAACAAAAAATAATTCAAGTACCTTTGTAAAGGGAAAAGGAAAAGCAGTACCTCAACCAATACCTGATCCTACACCACTCAGAGTTCTTCCTAAAGTCAAAGCCACGTATGCAAAAAAAGGCAAGGGTGTACAGATAGCCTTGACCTCAAAACAAGTCACTTACCTCAATCCACATTCCTCTACTTCAAAAGAAAGTGAAGAAAGAAGTGTACCAAAAGGTCTACATTTGGCAACTCAATGAAAAATTCCACAATTCACTTGCTATTACTATGGGTTACGTGGACACATGAAACTTGAATATAGAAAGATGACAAGGGATGTGAGATTCCTCAGACTTCAAGAAAAGAAGAAAGAGGTACATGAAAGAAGGACTAGAAAAAGGAACTATTTTCAACGCTTAGAAAATACAAATTTAGAGCACAAAAAGGAAATGGAAAGATTGAGTGGACCCAAAACTAAACAAGTCTAGGTAAAGAAGACATGGGTTCACAAAGAAGACCTCAAGTGTCTTGTCATCCATATTGCTCTTAGAGCTGGAAGCTCTTTTAAATGGTATTTGGATAATGGATGCTTAAGACACATGATTGGTGAACGTTCACTTTTCTGTCAATTTGAGGAAAAAGATGAAGATAGTGTCACATTTAGAGATGAAAATGTAGCAAGAATAGCAGGTAGAGGAACTATAGAAGTATCCAGACTACCAAAACTGACAGATGTCCTATATGTACAAGGTTTAAAACATAACTTGCTGAGTATTAGCCAAATATGTGACAAAGGCTATGTTGTTTACTTCACTCAAGGTAGGTGTGATATAAAGGACAAGAAAGCTAACAAGACTCTAGTAAGAGGACTAAGGACCAATGACAACTGTTACATCATAGACCTAGAGGATACTAGTCATAACACCTATCTTGTCTCTTATACACATGAGACTAGCTTATGGCATCAAAGATTGGGTCACATAAACTTTAAGGACCTTGCCAAACTAAGCAGACATAAGATCATCAGAGGATTGCCAAGTTTAAACTCAGTGGACAGACAAATTTATGGTGGTTGCCAACTTGGGAAACAATCAAGAAGTACTCATAAAAGGTTAAAACAGATAGGAACAAATAAACCTTTAGAGCTCCTGCACATGGATTTAGTTGGTCCTACTAGAACAGAAAGTCTAGAAGGAAAGAGATACTTCTTGGTTGTTGTAGATGACTTCTTAAGATATACATGGGTTGTCTTCTTAAGAGAAAAATCAGAAGCATTTGATGAACTCATGATTATATGCAAAAGAATGGAAAATGAGAAGGATAACACCATTAAGAGAATAAGGAGTGACCATGGAGGAGAGTTTAAAAATCACAAATTCTCCAATTGGTGCAATGAGATGAGAATTAAACATGAATTTTTAGTATTTAAGACACCTCAACAAAATGGGGTGGCAGAAAGGAAGAACAAAAATCTTTAAGAAATGGCTAATGTAATGCTCACAAGCAAAAATATGGCCAAAAGGTTTTGGGCTGAAGCAGTCAACACAGCATGCCACATCATTAATCGAGTATACCTAAGACCAGGAACCACAAAGACTGTATATGAAATATGGAATGATAGAAAACCAAATATCAACTATTTTAGAGTATTTGGTAGTCCATGCTATATTCTGAGAGATAGGGAAAACATTGGTAAATTTGATCCAAAGAGTGTTGAAGCCATATTCCTCGCCTATTCCATTAGGAGTAGAGCTTACGGAGTATTCAACAAGAGAACTCTAACGATGGA
Organism: Platanus orientalis; assembly: GCA_025762735.1. Lineage (NCBI taxonomy): Eukaryota > Viridiplantae > Streptophyta > Magnoliopsida > Proteales > Platanaceae > Platanus > Platanus orientalis. Next base: position 10,034 of record JAOXJP010096381.1, on the reverse strand, counting down.
GGAATCTATCAATGTCATAATTGATGATAAAGAAAATATTCGAGCTGAATTATATATAGATCTTCAACCCCCTCCAAAGGAAATACCCAAGGATGTAAATTCAGTAGAAAAATCCCAAGATGAATATGAAGATGAAGTTAAGGAACTTCCTGAATGTCCGAAGGAAAACAGATTAATCAAGGGTCATTAAATCAAAGACATCATAGGTGATCCTCAAGATGGGATTAAGACAAGGAAGCAAGTTGAGAACTTGGTAAGCCATATGTGTTTCATCTTAAAGATAGAACCTAGGATTGTTAGAGAAGCACTAGTTCATCCAGATTGGATAGTGGCTATGCAAGAGGAACTAAACCAGTTTAAGAGAAATGATGTTTGGGTTCTTATTGAAAGACCACGAAACAAAAACATCATTGGGATTAAATGGATCTTTAAGAACAAAATGGATGAATATGGGAAAATTGTTAGGAACAAAGCCAGACTAGTCGCAAAAGGATATGCTCAAGTCAAGGGAATTAATTTTGAAGAGACTTTTGCTCCTATAGCATGACTTGAATCCATAAGGATATTGCTCTAAATTGCATGCCATCTAAAGATTAAGTTATATCAAATGAATGTCAAGGGTGCCTTCTTGAATGGATGGTTATAAGAGGAGGTATATGTGGAACAACCAGAAGGGTTTATTGATCCACATTTCCTAATCATGTATACAAACTAAGGAAAACCGTATACGATTTAAAACAAGCTCTAAGAGCTTGGTGCAAAAGGCTAACTAAGTTCCTTCTAGACCATCACTTTGATAGGGGGAGTGTTGATAAAACAATATTTATTAAGAAAAAGGATGGCACATACTTATGATATAGATTTACGTTGATGACATCATTTTTGGATTGACCAGTGAAGAGATGTCTCACGGGTTTACTCAAATGATGAAATTAGAATTTAAAATGAGTATGGAAGGTGAACTTAAGTTTTTTCTTCATTTACAAGTCAAACAAACGAAGAGTAGCATCTTTGTAAGCCAATCAAAATTTGCTAAAGATTTAGTATTTAAGTTTGGACTTCTTAAGACCAAACCAACTTAGGCTCCTATGAGCACCAACAATAAGGTTACAACAGACTACATTGGAGCAGATGTTGACACTAAACTCTACCGAAGCATGATAAGAAGTCTATTGTACCTAACAACTAGTAGGCTAGATATAGCCTACAGTGTCAGAGCCTGTGCAAGATATCAAGCCGGGTCCAAAGAATCTCATCTGATGTTGTAAAAAGGATAATTAAGTATGTAAATGGGATTCTCAACTTTGGATTGTGGTACCCATTTGATACTAATTCAGTCATAAGAGCACTAGTGGTGGATGCTTTTATATTGGAAATTTCCTAGTTTAGTGGCACAACAAAAAGTAAACCTCCATTTCCCTATCTAAAGCTGAAGCTGAATACATCACAACTGGAAGCGGATGTGCTCAACTTCTGTGGATGAAACAAATGTTAAAAGACTATGATCTTAAACAGGATACCCTGAACCTATTCGTGGACAACATAAGTGCGATCGACATATATAAAAATCATGTTCAACATTCAAGGACGAAACATATAGATATTCGTCATCACTTCATCCGAGAACTTGTTGAGGACAAAATTATATCCTTAGACTAAATTCAAATAGAAAATCAGTTAGCTAACATCCTCACCAAATCACTTTATGAGAAAATGTTTAAATATCTAAGGAGTGCGATCGAGATGTGCGAAAGTGCCCAATAATCCATCCACATGATCCTACTTGACCAAACAAATCATTTGAGATAACCAAATATGTCAGGGATTAAAAAGGGAGAAAAATTCAATTTCTAGAAATTAGGACCAATCCTAGTGTTTTTATGATCGGTCCCTAGTGGAAAATCTATAAAATTTTAGAAAATTGAATCAGGATCGATCCCAATGTTTTAGGATCAGTCTCCAGTGGCAAGGTTGTAAAAATACCAGAAAATTGAACTAGGACCGATCATGGGATTATCTGGACTGGTCTTTCATGGCACAAATAGAAATTTTTCATAAACTTAGGACTGATCCCAATGGATTATGGATCGGTCACTAGTGGCAAAATTATAATTTTGGCCACGATTTTCTTTTTAAAATGGGCAGGATGTCCGACTGTGTGTCTTCTTCCCAAAAATTTCTGCCATGGTTCTGCAACTTCCATGCTCCTCCAAGCTTTATCTTGCGGTTCTCATGGCAAACAAAGGAAAGTCATTCGGCATTTACTCTGGGAAAGTGAGCCTACTCGCATCCTCCACGTACAAGCACAAAAAGGGTGCCTTTGATCTTCCCATAGACGCTCCTTTAGGGCACTAGGTAAGTGAAATCCCCCTTCTCCCTGAATACTTTCGTGATTCCAAATGCTTAAACAACTTCAAAGTCATTTTTTCGAAGAAGCCCTTGATCTGTGAATGATTTGTAGAGCCAAAAGCATTTGAAATGGTTGATTTTGAACTGTATCATTAGTCCTATGGCTAGGCACCTCTATTCAAGCTTTAAGGTACCTTCCATGAGCCTGAGGTCTGGATGTTTTATGCCAATCTCGATTCAACGAGTAGTGATGATGGAGGTTTCATTACTATGGTCTATAGCACATCTATTCAAGTAAATCCCGACATCCTTTCAGTTGAATTAGGAGTGCCATGAGTTTGTGTCAATGCCATGGAATACTCCATGCCCACACTCTCCCCATAAGATAAGGAGGCACTTGCTGCAGAAATTGGGGGTTTTAGAGCGCCCTGGATATCCAAGTTGGATGCATCAGAGACCACCTATGCTGCCAGACTACTAAATCGGATTTTCATCTATAATCTCCTGCCAACGACTCATCAGGCTGATATGAGTTCAGAGATGGCGTATGTGATACGAAATGTTTTACGCCACAGGTCAATGGATCTAAGTGAGATTCTTTGTACCAAAATGATCGAGGCAACAGAATCTCAGGACCCAAGGACCAGTCTGTACTTCCCTATCCTCATCATGAAGCTAATGCAAAAGAATGGAATTAAATTCCATTCTCTATCGCAAAAGCAATCTGACAATTTAATGCCCCCACGGTTCTGAAGATGTAGAAGTTGACAAAGACGAGGAAATCCACAAAGTCTTTGAGTACCTCAGCCACTTCTCAGATTACTTCCTCGGGTTGAGCTGCTATATCTGATTCTGCCTATGTGCCTACAGATGCATTTCAGAAGCTAGTATTGGAAAAACTTCAAGGTATTGAGGAAAATTTCAAGGGGCTTGAGGCTTATGTCAAAAAGAAGAGCATACGGGCAATCAGTATTCAGAAGCTCTTGGCTTCAAAGCTGAATCATATGGCTGAAGCCCAAGTCAAGATAGCAGATGAGTTGAATGTGGAGATTGAGGCCGGTGAGAGGCTCTAGCACATGTATCTTGACTCTGATACAGAGGGGAGTGCTGAAGATGACATAGAGGAGGAGGAGGATGATGGCGAGGAGTATTTTAAGTCTTTATGTTTTGTCATGTGTTTTGTTCTTTTTGGTTGGGTCCATTTTTCTAGTTATCCTTGATATATTTTGGATGTACAAATGTTAAATTCTCCTCATTGTGCTACACTCTTTATATCTAATGGAGCTTATGACTTAGTTCTATACACTTCTTTTAATACTTTTTATTCCATCTATTGATTTTTGCCTTTGTCATTCCCTGTCAAAAAGGGGGAGATACACTCAATATGTTGCACAAGCTGCTGCACTACACTCACTCAATATTCATGCATTTGCATTTGTTAGCTATTTTTTATTATTTCCTAATAATGCTTGAGGAAGGTACATAGTTGTTTTGCAGGCAAGCAACGAAGAGCACAACTTGAGGGGGAGACCATTGATGTCATTGATGTGAGGGGGAAGAGTCAACTTGAGTGATTTGTGTTTTATTGTAAAGGGATCAAATTAAAATGTATTTGCAGTCTTTTTATGTTTGGAAGTGAGTGATGAAGATTTTGCCATGGAATTGACAAAGGGGGAGAATGTTGAGTATTGTCAATTCCATGTTGCAATGCACTGTGTGCGATCAAGATCAAGACACAAAGACATGCATCCAACGTAGGGGAGCAGAAGTGCAGAGATCAATGATCAAATGAGTCAAAAAGGTCAATGAATGATGTGACCAACCAAGCCTAGGTTTGTAGACTTAGAGCTCACCTACACAACCTTAGGAATGGCCCCACAGCATATCCCAAAGTCCCAAGATGAAAAATTGAACAAAAAAACAAAAATGATGTTTTCTGGTTTTTGGGACCGATCCCAGTACTTTGGGACCGGTCACGCAGGACCGGTCATGATTCCACTAGGACCGGTCACACTTCCACTAGGACCAGTCCCCAGCGACAGAATCTGAAATTTTCAATTTCAAAATTTAAATTCGTGCAAATCCTTGCATTAATTGAGCATCTTATGACCATTTGAGGGACGAAACCCTAAAGATATTAGGGCTATTTAAAGATCTAAGATGCGTTAAAAATGTAGAAAAACTTAACGGCAAAAATATATTAAAAGGTTGAAGAAGAAACGGTTGTCTGAGAACCTTTAATGCTTGAAATCCTTATTGTTGCGTGAAAAAGGGCCATAAGAAGCATTCTTCATTAACTTAAGAAGGAGGAACGAGTTTAGACTCAAACCTGCAAACCCGAAAAGAAAGCTATGAGAGTTTCAACTCCAATCCAGGTATTTTTAAATACCACGTTAACCGAAATATTATATCCGTTGTTTAATAACTATTGTTGAGCACTTCATTAAAATAAAACGGATAGAATAATAGAGCTTACTGATCTGCATTGATTACTTGCTTACTGAGAAGCATTACCTCTTAATTTACTATCTCTACGAATATTTGTGCCTTCACTAGAGTCACCGAAGGCGGTTTATAACCCTCGTCGGAGTCACCAAACTATCAAGTGTGTAGGCTTTTGTGATTAATTTTTTCATGTAATGTGTTGAGATTATTAATAAAATTAATCCGCTATGTGCGGAGCTTTCTATAGTGGGCGTAGGCACGTTTGCCGAACTACTTTAAAAGAAGAGTCTTTTGATTTCTGTGATTGGTCTTGAGCATCTTTTTCACATTTATCTTTATATTCTTTAAAATCAGTAGGTACGTGTTTGCTATAGTAGACTTGAATGTTGCATGACTGAAAATTTATCTGCTAATTAAATTAAAAATTGTAATATCTTATTCACCCCCTCTAGGATAGGGGGACTAGAACTTCACTGACAAGTGTTTCCCCTTTTTTTGTCAACTGAAGAAGGCGTTCAACTAGAACGAAGAGTGCAACAAAGCCTTCCAATAGTTCAAAGTTCACCTTGGACACTTGTTAATCAACCAACTGGAGCAAGGAAAGGTTCTCTATGTCTACTTATTGGTATTAGAGACAATTGTCAGTTTGGTGTTAATCAGAGAAGAAGACGGTATGCAGATGCCTGTGTACTACACCAGTTGGGCATTCAGGGGAGCAAAGGAAAGGTACCCAAGAGCCAAGAAAATGGCATTCGCCCTTGTAGTCACGGCCAGGCGACTAAGACCTTACTTTCAAGCGCACACAATCTGAGTGCTCACTGACTAGCCACTGAGGGTCATAGTGCACAAACTTGAGACCTCAAGGAGGCTGGTTAAATGGTTGGTTGAACTGAGCAAATTTGATATCAAGTATCATCCCTGGGGGCTATCAAGGGTCAAGTCGTTTTCGATTTTATCGCGGAGTATACTTACTCGCCAGAGGATGAGGCCCGAACGCAAGAAGATCAACTTAGAGAAATAAAGACGATCGAAACGACATGGATGCTTTATGTTGATGACTCCTCCACCAACAAGTCTGCTGGAGGAGTCGTCTTAGTTACACTAGAAGGAACTGAGCTTGAATACGCCATCCAGTTCGAATTCAATGTGACTAATAACGAGGCAGAGTATGAAGCCTTACTCATCGGATTACGACTTGCTCGTGCCCTCGGAGTTAAGCAGGTGAGAGTTAACAGTGATTCCCAGCTTGTTGTAGAGCAAGTGTTAGGAGAATATGAAGCTAGGGGTGAACGGATGAAGCTGTATCAGGCACTAGTAGTAGTAAAAAAGTCCCGATTTGAGTAATTTAGTATGTAGCAAGTCCCTCAAGGATAAAACGAGAAAGCCGATAAGCTAGCCAAACTTACATCATCAATCGAGGATAACCTTGCCCCCAGGATCTTCATGGAAAGCTTAGCTAAGCCAAGCATTGAGACAAATGAAGGCCAAGATATCAATATGGCCACCCCTGAGCATGAATGGGTTAATCAAATCATAAGATATTTGAAGGATGGAGAGTTGTCCGAGAATCAGGATGAGAAAAGTGAAGGTAAGGGCAAGTCGATACCTCCTCCTCAATGACACCCTTTACAAGAGATGATTTACCCTTACCCTGTTACGATGCTTATCCAATCAGGAGACCGACTATGTTCTTTGAGAAATACACGAGGAGGTATGCAGGAATCACTCTCGGGTAAGGCGCTAGCTAGCAAGGTAATCAGAGTAGGGTATTATTGGCCCTCGATGCAAAGTGACGCAAGCATGTTCATCCAGAGTGTGACAAATGCCAAAGGTTTGCCAATATCCCAAGAAATCCTACCGAAAAGCTAGTCCTGATAGTTGGTTCATGGCTTTTCGCCTAGTGGAGAATCAACATTGTTGAGCCTCTCCCTTGAGAAAGAGTTAGATGAAATTCTTAGTGGTTGCCATCAACTACTTCACAAAATGAGTGGAAGTCAAGCCTCTGGCCAAGATCACAGAGAATAATATCTAGGACTTCACATGGAAATCAATCATGTGCCGATTCAAGATATCTAAGGTACTCATCACCAACAATGATAAGTAGTTTAACAATACTCGGTTCCGAGAATTTTGTTCAGAGCTCGAAATTAGAAATCACTTCTCTTCCCCGACAACCCTCAAGCTAATGGTTAAGTGGAGGTCACCAATCGAACACTACTGAACATCATCAAGAAGAGACTCGATGACTGAAGGGGCCTCTGACCTAAGGAGCTACCTAGTATCATATGGGCCTACTAAACTATAGTGAGAACCCTCATCGGGGAAACACCGTTTCTCTTGGCATTTGGAACCGAGGTAGTGGTCTAGGTAGAGATCGGGATGACCACCTATAGAATAGCGAATTTCAACCCAGAGAGGAACGAGGAGCACCTCAAAGACAACCTAAATATGCTAAAGGAAAAGAGAGATGGGGCTACACTCCGAACAACTGCCTACAAGCACCGAATGGCTAAGTACTATAACTTAGGGGAGTTATGGAAGAATTCTGACACCTGACAAGATATCATTGGAGAAAGTCTAACACCTGATGGAATTTTATTAGAGGAACTCTAGAAGAATTCTAACACCTGGCAGGATATCATTGGAGCATGATGCAAGAGATGTAGGGATTAGTGTAGTACTAATGCAGGAGGAATGCCCAATTGCTTTCACTAAAAAATTGTTCGCTAATTAGAACCATAAAATGTCCATGTAAGAGAAGGAGATGATGGTGATTCTCCACGCTATCTCCAAATGGTGTCTGTATTTGTTGGGAAAGCATTTCATCATATACATTGATCACCATAGCATCAAGCATATGATGGATCAATGGATTACTACAAGGTACAACAAAAGTGGTTAGCCAAACTCATGGATTATGACTTTTTGATTGTATATCAAAAGGGTCGAGAAAATTTAGTAGTTGATGCCTTATCTCTTAAACTTGAGGCTGCCTTAATGATGTCATATCCTTTCTTATCGATGCTTGGGTGGAAAATATTAAGGTCGGGTACCAATCAAACTCTACAGTAAGTTCATTTTTTAGTTTAGTTATTTCTGATCCAACATCATATCCACAATATTCTATTGTTGAGGGATTTCTCCGTTATAATGGATGTATTGTACTAGCACTACCATCATCTTCACTTTGTTTAAATGTATTGGCCTTTATGCATCCATACCCTATTGCTGGACATTCAGGTTTTTTTAAGACATATAAATGCATCTCACGTTCCTTTTCTTGGAAGGGAAAGAAGAAGGCCATCAAGAATTTTGTGGTTACTTGTGATGTTTGTCAACACAATAAAATTGAGTATATGTCTCCCCCAGGGTTGTTGTAACCATTAGCAATCCCAAAAGAAATTTGGTGTGATTCGTCGATGGATTTTATAAATGGGTTGCCTACTTCTTCAAGAAAATCTATTATCCTAGTGGTGGCAGTTCGTCTCTCTAAAATGGCCCATTTTATTGCTCTTGCTTATCCTATACAGCTAAACATGTTGTTGAAGCATTTGTTGATCATGTTTTCAAGCTAAAGGAATGCCCAAATCAATAATCTATGTTCGTGACGCAGTGTTCCCTAATAATTTTTGGCAATAAGTTATAAAGAGTGGAACATCGGATGAGCTCCACCTACCACCCACAGAGAAATTACCAAATATAGGTGGTGAATCATTGCTTAGAGACATACCTTAAGTGTTTTTTAAAGTTACAACCCAAGCAGTGGTCACGTTGGTTGTCGTTGGCTGAATGGTGGTACACCACTACCTACCACATATCCACACAAATGACACCATTTGAAGCAGTTTACTGGTGTTCCCCCAACAGTCCATTCTTATACAGGGCAACACCAACATTTTTGAGGTTGATTTGGCTCTTCATTCTCAAGATCGGATTCTTTAGTTACTCCAAATAAAAAGTTAGAGGCTGCCTAGCATTGAATGAAACAATTGGAAAAACATTTTCCGGAATGTGTACCAGAGGTAAATGATTGTGTATTCTTGCATCTGCAGTCGTACCACCAATCATCACTAGCCATGCGCACTAACCTAAAATTATCACCAAGATTCTATGGTCCATTACGCATTATGCAACTGATGGGATTAGTTGCCTACAAACTTGAACTACCACCTAGAGTTGTAAATGGAGTGAATTTGAAGTGGATGTGTGTGCATCTTCATTTGACTTGTTACATCCGAATTCGCATCCGACATTTGATGGATTTTTATATATAAAAAAACCATATTCATTTCAATTAGTCGAATATCGGATGCAATCCAGATATGTGCTCAATGAAAAAGAAAAGAAAAAAAGAAAACTCATGGATCGTACATCTTCTTCTTCTCAAAGGGGCTTTTTATCAGATCCCACATTGTAAACCTCTACTTCCATCTCCATCACCAAATTGATCAACATCAATAAAGACTGGCATGCGAATTGTCCATATCAGATTTGGGAAAAAAGAAGAGGAGGAGGAGGAGAAGGAAAAGAAAAAAAGAAGAAGAGGATGATAAGAAAGAAAAAAGAAAAGAAAAAGAAATGTCACATGTGTTGTCATTGGTAGCAACCACCGTAGTAGACAATCAACGGTTCTTTGGCCCTTCTCATCTTATTCCCTCTCCCCCACTCAAGTGTCGATTAAAGGAATAAGTTTTTTCTACTGATTTTTTTTTCTTTTATAATTACAACACCTATTTTAATTTTCACTTATTTACCAAGACACCCTTAGGAAAGAAATAATATATACAATGACCCTTTTTGTCATTTATAAAATCTAATCATTCTATAATAATATATCACATTAATACTCTATAACATTTTTTTGGTAAATATTAATAATCTATATAATCAAAAACAAATTATTAGTTGGAGCGGATGTGTATACATCCACAATCAGTTTGTTTATAATCAAATATTTATTAAACGAATCAAATATTTAAACCAATTGAATATTGATGCATTTGTATTTGCCTTGAGAGAATCAAATGTGAACCGAATATGAATGCTTAGGTGGATAGTTGAGAGCCCTACTACCACCTACTTCCAAGATTCATCCAATCTTCCATGTGTCTCTTTAAAAAAAACATGTTTAATGTTTAAGGTTTGAGTAGTTTATTAAGGCCGGCTTTCAACCTAACGCCACCCTCCTCCTTTATCCGGGCTTGAGACTGGCAATGTCTGAAGATACAAACATTGGCGGA